>JANHFO010003388.1:79547-93009 GCA_032468095.1 Pareas carinatus
GACAGACAGACAGACAGACAGACAGACAGACAGACAGACAGACAGACAGACAGACAGACAGACAGACAGACAGATAACCAGATATATCTTTCATCTGATAAGGGATAAGGGGAAGAAGAAGCATAAAAATATTTTTATGCTAGGGGAAGCTGCCCAAATAATCCCTATCAAATCATAAAACAGTCCACTAAAAGTTGAGGAATGATAGGTAAAAATTGTGGAAGATCTCAAGGGCACTGCTACTGTTTTTGTTCCCCAAAACCTCAGAAACACTGATCTATGAGTGATCTGTCTTCACTTGACTTTAAAAGCTGGGGGGAAAATACTGTGGCAGATTGACCTTCTACAAGTTATGCAACAGCAAAATTCACATCTCTACAAAAGAGATAGAAGGAAAAAAAAACATCAGAAGCCTGAGACTTTTCATACAACAGCTGATCTTGGAAAGGAGGCAGCTGACAAGAATAACAATAGGACAAACTTGTCAGTTCCCCCTTCCAGCTTTTTTTGTCTGAGCAAAATGCAAAGCCCTCAAACTCTTACAGAATCTGACATTTGGTAGCTAGCAGAGTTCCTTGCAATGAGAAAACGGAGCTATAGAGTTTCAAAACAAAACACCTCACTTCGTGGTAGTTTTAATTACACTATTACTGTTGTTGGAATAGAGAGATCAGGAACTGGTTTCAAAGTGCTGTAGAATCCTGGAATGGCAGTGCCTGTAGTTCCCATAAATATGGAGAGGCTTCAGATTCAGGCAGCGTTGTTTCCCATCCTCTTCAAACAGTTTTTGTCAACAACCCCACCATACTGGTAGTCCTTGACTTACGGCAACAATTGAGCACCAAATTTTTGTTGCTAGGCGAGATACCTGCTATGTGAGTTTTGCCTCATTTTATGACCTTTCTTGCCACGGTTGTTAAGTGAGTCACTGCCATTAAATTAGTAACATGGTTGTTAAGTGAATCTGGCTTCCCCATTGACTTTGCTTATCAGAAGGTTGCAAAACTTCCTCACATAACCCCTGGACACCGTAACCATTATAAATATGAACTAGTTGTCAATCTCCCATACTTTGATAACATGACCTTGGGGGTGCTGCAACAGTCATAAGTGTGATCACAAGTCACTTTTTTCAGTGCTGTTGTAACTTTGAACGGTCATTAAATAAACGGTTGTAAGTTAAGGGCTACCTGTATCTTGATGAACCTTTCACGGTAGACAAAAGACATTGCTTTGGGGAGGAGTAGTTTCTAAACAATTCCTTTTCTCTTAAAGCTTTCCCCTGTCTTCTTGAATCTTCATGAGAAAAGCATCTGA
This sequence comes from Pareas carinatus, assembly GCA_032468095.1. Lineage (NCBI taxonomy): Eukaryota > Metazoa > Chordata > Lepidosauria > Squamata > Pareidae > Pareas > Pareas carinatus. Next base: position 80,865 of record JANHFO010003388.1, read on the forward strand.
TATCCAAGAAGAGAGTCCTTTCCTGTGAACTCAGCTTCAAGGATGCCCTGGAACGTCAAATTTTTGAATAACTGCAACAGCCACAGCTCCCAGTCACAGAAACAATGCAAGAAATCCTCTTTTGCTTTCTATCAAGCTGTAAGAGACCAGCTACCAATATGGCTCTTGGAAGACATGAGACGCATGGAGGTTTTCCACTGGCAAGAAGGGGGCAAAGTCAGCACATATTTACCTTCAGAGGCACTGCTGTATGCCCTGGTGCACAACCACCAGCCTTATGCCCGATATTTACTGAGCCAATTTCCTAAAAGTGCCCTGGCCATACCCAGCCTTCACTTCAGCTGCTGCCACTCTTCAGCTCCTCACTTAGCTATGGCTGTTCGGTACAACCGTATTCATGTCCTGGTAGAGATTCTGAAGGCCATCAAAAACTTTCCAGTAAGTGACCAAGCTTCCTATTTAGACCGCCGAGGTTGCAGTCGAGTAGAAGGTGGCAAAACGGCCCTTCATGTGGCTTGTGAACTGGCAAGGCCAGAGTGTTTGCTTTTGTTGCTGGAACACGGAGCCTCACCTTGCCTTCGTGATTGTGCTGGGAACACACCGCTAGACCTACTTCTACAACAAATTTGGGAGAGTCCAGCATCAAATCTGTGCACCAAGCTTCTCCTTCTAGACTCACTCTTGCTCTTCATGCCTCCAGGCTTCCATTTTGCCATGAAACAGCAGCTGCAGGAGGACCAGCAACCATGGCAGGACCTTCTAGGTGACAACCGATATCAGTGGTTGGCTGGCTTTGCCCCATTCTCTCTCTTTGTTCGATCCATGCAAGTTTTAATTGGGAGCATTTCACCTGAACATTTCCCAGAGGCTCTGAATGGTCTACCTTTGCCACACTTTCTGAAACCTTTGAACCTGAAGTTGAAAGGCTAAGAGTATAAGCTAGAGACCCCTTCTCTCACTTTTATTCTCTCCCCCTCACCTTTCGATTGCTGCTTGTGTGATGAAAATAGGTTGCGTGGAGAACCCATGTGTTGAATATGAAATCTGTGTGGGAGAAGGAGAATCACTTGCTTTAATTAGAGACTTTTTTCCAAAGATTTTAATATGTTGTGTTTTATTTAGCTATTGCTCAGTCAGAAGAGTGGAACACCTAGAGTGCCTTCTAAAACTAAATTTCATTTTATGGCAGGATGCACAGTTTAAAGCTTAACTTGGGCATGCCAAATTGTAAACTGACCCAAGTGAATTAGCATTTTAGGCCAGAAGCTAAACCAAGCAATGATACAGAGATTAGTTTCTGTAATCCACTCACAGTAGATCAACAGTAAATAATGCACCAACTGGATACTGACTTTACTGCAAAAAAACCTGGACATATTCTCAACCAGTAAAAGATGGTTTGGCGTATGTACAACTTTTCAAACCTTTTCCTTGTCAATCTCAAATTACCTGCCACAGGATTATATATAATTTAAACAGAACATAACGAGAGTCTAAAATGTTGGTTTAAGCTATCACCTCTTATAGTGTTGGGTTCAATAATGTGAAAAGGGACAAAATTATCTTATTTCTTATAAAACAGCCATTAGATATTAGAAACAATTGAACTACTGGTCAGCTGTCCTTTCTCTTTCTCTCGTCGTTTTCTCATGGCAATATTTTGCAAGAGTCAATTTCTTAAAATAATTATTGTTTTTTTCTCTGCCACCAATAGTTCAACCTTAAAAATACACATATACAAGAGGAGGTCAAATCAGCTGAGCATTCAACAAATTAAAAAGAACATTAAACACATAGCAATCTCCATTGGAATTAATCAAAACAATCATAGTGGAACAATTTAAGCCGTAACTATTTCAGCAGGAAAAAAACATTCAAAGCCGAGAGAATATTTTTGCAGTCATTCGAAACACAAAATAATTTGAGATCAGAAGGAATATTGATGAAGGTGAGGTCAAAAACCAAGATGTAAAGATGCAAAGCTTCACATAACTTTGTATAATTGTTCTCTTCAGAGCCCTTTCTATTTGTCTTGCTGTCTATTATATTTGTATAGCTACATGAGGCTGTAAATATTAGTCTTCTGAACACCGAATACACATCTCCTGATTATTCTTACTGATTTGTTCCATCGTTCATACCAAAAGGGTCAAGAAGGACAAAAAATGTTTTAGACGAGAACAAGATGCAAAAGAGAGTCAAATTGTGCACTATCAATCACCAAGTGAGATTCATCTATCAGATCTATGCAGGATAAGTCCAAAAGGATTACACTGAGTCTTTCTCGTCCATACAAATTGTGCCTGAAATGCAAAGATCATTTTACTTCCGTCCTGGTGACTCTGTACTGCTAAACTGGGGTGGCTAGGGTGATGAGACCTGGACTGGGGAGACACAGGACTAATTTCCCGTTCATTCACAAGACCATTTTAACCTACTCTTATTTAGCCCAATCTACTTCTTATAACTGTAGTAGAAATAAAATGAAAGGAAATCCTGATATGCATAACTCTGAGCTCCTGGAGAAAAGCTAGGACATTAATGCAATGAATCGATACTGAGAATAACAGACATGCAATTCTGACCTCTAATGGAAAGAAGCAAAGTGGAATGTGGTTGGAGTTGGAGGGCTGCCACTGCTCTTGCTCAGAATCTGTGACCCTGTTTAGTTTAGATATCTAAAGTTGGAAGGGTGCATTCAGGCCTTCAGTTTCAGGCTCCTCCTCTCTGCACCTCAGATATATGACTGTGTAGCATCTGCCTGAATATAACCAACATAACCAATCTACCTCCCCCCTGGGTATTTTATTCCATTACTTTTTTTTATAATTTGAATTACCTCACACATGCACATATTTAGTTGAAGAAATCTGATTTCCTATACTTTAACTCTATTATTCCATGTGCTAGAAAATATCGGAGAGTAGGTCAAGATTTTCTTGTATGCAAATCCTTACAGATATTTGAAAAGTCCTATCATAGCCCTGCTCAACCAACCTCCTCAAACCTAATCTTACCCTGTTCCATCAATCTGTCATCTCAGGGTTTAATTTCTAATTCTTTGGTCATCTTTGTAGCCCTTTTCTGAACCTGCTCCATTTTTTCCGATTCCCTCTTAAAGGGCAGTGGTTAGAATTTACAAAAGTACTCAAGGTAACTTTTGACCAAAGCAAAACAGAGTGGAAAAATTACTTCCTGTGATTTAAAATGCATATTTTTATTGATACAATCTAAGACTGTATCTGCCTTCTTGGCAGCCAAGATACTTTTCTTGAGCACTACAAAGCCAGGCAACCCCATTCTATATTTGCACAGTTCATTTTTGTAAGAGAAGAACTTGTGTCTTAAATTTTGGGGGAGCATTTATTTATTAACCTATCTTCTACCTGTACAGGTGTAATTGCAATAACCTATCAAAATCATGTTGAATTTTATTTTTCTTCTAGGGTGTTAGCTACTCCATTCACTATCATTCACAAATTTGATAAATATTCCCTCTCTCAAGCTTCACATCAGGAAACAATCTCAACTTTCTAGACACTTAATCCTTAGTCATCAATTAATCAAAATGCTCTCTACAGAATTTCAAATTTATTCACTTGAATTTCTGAGCAAGAAATATACAATATAACGCATTCTCTGTCTCTTCTGTTCCCTTTGAATAAATGCTCTCTTCCAATTGCTATATTTCAGTCATAGAAGAATTCCACCAGGTCTGTCTGTTTCATAGTAAATCACATTTGTCCTTCTAGATTAAGAACTCAAACTTGATCTTCTCTATTTCCATTCTCTGAATAAAAGTGTACAATGAAGGCTATTGACTTTATAAGTCAATGTTCTTTTTTATTTTACTCAAGTGGTTGTAGAGACTTCATTTTAACAATACAATTTAATAACTTTCTACAATTTGCATGATTTATATGAGGGACTTATTTCAGGATTTAAATTCCACATCTCATAGGATTGAAGTTAAACCTTTCTAATCAATCTTTATATGTTCTGGCTAAACACACATGTCCTTTTGAAGTGCAACCCTTTTTATTCCAGTGATCCATTATTTTGATACATCAGACCAGGGTTATGAAAAATCAGATTTTTCCATAATGATCATTGGATTGCAATAATCTTCTTTCCTTTTCCAGTCTTCTTCCATGGACTAGAAGGATAAATCAGAATGCTTCCTGAATGCTCAGGTTCTTAATCTCCTTTCTGTGATTTTCAAAAACAGTTCTCACTTGAACATGGAGTAGGAGTTCACCAGGAGGTTGGTAAGCATCCTATTTTCCTGCCTGTGCTGAAGGGTTATCAGACCCTGGAGAAGTTACAATAAGAGACAGCGTTTGCCCAACACATCCATCCACAGCTAGGTAACCAGATTTTAGCCTGGTATAATGATTCTCAAAGTGAAATCTAGGACTCATTTACCATGAATGTCAAAACTAAATAAAAAAACAATGAGCATGGATACCAATACTTCATGAGATTTGGCCAATTGCAAAGGGTGTTTTTTTTAAATGAGGTACTGAAAATGCTTCTTAGAAAAGAACATACTGTGTATACTAAGTAAGAAATAAAATAGTAGATTAGGACTTGACCTGATCCAGCAATAACTACAGGTATTCCTTGTATCTGTACCTGAAACTGCAAGTGTGCCTATAAACTTACTTCAGCATTTCTTTGAGAGAGTCATCCAACAGCACTTTGTAACAGAACCTGTCATTCTTGGAACCAGTTCATCCAGGAGTTGGGAACTCTGAAGGTTGGTTACTTATTTGGTGTTGGTTTCGGGACTCAGTAGTTTTACACTACTCATCTTTCTCCACAACATTTTCTACCACAACCACCACATATGCCAAAAAGGCCAGCAGATCCCTGCTCAAACAACTCTGATTGCTGTCTCCAGCAAACTGAACCTAGAAGACTGGTTACAAAAGAGAATTCAGCTTGTGCATCAGTAATATATTTGAGGGAGCAGCCTGTTTCACCAGAGGAGAACTCTTGCATGACAAACAGCAGCTGCTGAAATATTTTTTTCTACACAATCATTTAAGATATAGTGATCCCTCTTGGCAACTTATATCTTTCCCCCGAGCTTCCAGCTCTGTTTTCTCTAACTGAAGATTTGTCTCAAAGGAGGCACCATTTTTGGGACAGTTAATATGACTATGCTCATTTTTATGCCAATTTAGTTTTAGGATTCCTAAATGAAAAAGACAAATGAGAAACATTATCTGTCGCTTCTGGAAGGAGTTGCACAGAAGGCACGCTTGAAATATGGCTGCAAACATGATATGAAATATGCCAAGTCACTTGAATATAAATGTAATCTGCAACAAAATGCTTGCTTGCTATTCTTCTTACCATTATCCCGTACCATTTCTCCAAACAATGAGCTTCCCACTTTTTCTCTGAACACTCAACATCCTTGAGGTATCAAGTATCGAGCTCTGGGATAGGGTGGGTTTCCCCCATTTGTATTTTTGTACTTCTACAAATCCTACCTAAGCAACAGCCCTCACTTCTGAGAATGATTGAAAGCCAGCCCCTTTCAACAATTTTTATCCATATTTCCTATGTAACCTGTATTGGAAGAAACCAATTACTGTTGCACCATAAGTGATTTAAATCACTGAATTATAAACAGCCAATTTTCAAAATGTTTGTTAATATATTTGAATAAACTATTATTTGTAAAAAGTACCATATAGAACAAGAAGCCTACTGTTTCAGGTTTTTTGGTGTTACCACACAAGGAACTCTTTTGTTTCCTAAGACTTGAAAACATGCCCAGAAAAGGTCTTTCATCAAGATCAGAACATGCCATTGCAATTGTCATCAATGTGAAGGCATTTCTGCAGTTGGACTTTTAGGGTACAGACTGGATTCCATCATGGGCAGTAATAGTAGACATAGGTGGACATTTTCCTTTGAGGCTTCAAGCAGAAAAAAAGTAAAGATTTATACAGAACCATCAAGATCACAATTGGCTATTAAGAAAAGATTTGGAAGGACAACATAGTGCTTTCATTCAACATCCGGCAATCATGGTCAAATTGCATGGAGGATTTCAGTAGATGGTTATGCATTAGAGTTTGTTATGTCTTTCGCCCTGCCTTCCATTCAATTTCTGAGCAGATAATGAAAGTTATAATTCCAAGAATGCAACATCTGAGTTTGTATAAAGCGTGACATTTTAAAAAAAACCCAGGCCCATACAATATACAGACTTGAAGGCAATAAACAGGAAATAATATGATTATCAAATCTGTGGCTGATACAAAGATTGGGAAGAGAGGCAGCAAATACTTTAGAAGATACCATCAAGATCCATTATTTGAATAATAACAACCAAACTTGTGAGAATAAGATGCAGGAGAGACCTGGCAGAACTATATGTCAAAAAAAATCTGAAGGTTTTGATAGATAAAAAGCTGGACAAGAATTCAACAGTGTGAAACAGCTGCTAAAAGGCTGTAAGCTGCACCATAAAAACATATATCAAGAGAAGTAATAATTTCACTCTACATTCTTCATGTTGGTCAGGCCACACAGAGAATGTTGCATCTAGTCTGGTTACCATCTAGTTTAGGAAAAACTCAGACAAACTGGACCATTATGGAGGACAGCAATCAAGATGATAAGGAACCTGGAAGGAAAAATGTATGAAGAACAGTTGGAGGCACTGAATGCATTTAGCCTGGAGAAGGGAGGGCTGAGGGGAATATATGATATCAGTTTTCATCATTCTTCCCAGTTGTGTTCACCACAGTTTGGATGTTGTCAGTAGCAAGGTGGCTTTTCAGTACCAACATTACTCATATGGCTTTCACACAAATCCATTCCTAACTATCCTAAGCTGCCTCCATTTCACAAATGAAAAAGAAAAACAACTGGTTGTTGCCTCTTTTAAACAAGAAAGATTCAGATATCATTGCCAATTTTTCACAGTTCACCTGGAGAATTGCAACACTGACATTCTAGCAACCTATGCCTTGTGACAAAACTCACAATTATAGATTAGGCAAATAAGATCTTTGAGTACTGTCTACAACCTATATCTGATCAGCTAAGTTCACATAACACACTGTATCTTATATTAGCCAATCTCATTGTAGCCTAGTATATTGTGTGAATCCAGCTCATGCAGTTATAGTTTTAGCTTTATTTATAAGTCAGGGCTAAAAAAACTAGGTTAGGAACACAAAAAATAAATGAAGCACTTATGAATCTGTGAACTTTATAGAGTCCCTGTCAACTTATTATCAAGTCGATTAATCCTTGCCATTTTTTTTGTCGTGCCATCATTCAATGCTGTATCCTCTCAAGTAGATCATCAAGGAGCAAAATGAAATTCCTAAAGACAAATCTGAACTTTTCTTGAGTCCCAATGTTGCCTTTTAAATTGAAAGTCAAGATACAGGAGGGGAGAATAATGAGAGATTGGGAATTTAGGCAAAGCATCACAGCAACAAAGCTCTTCATGATTTCTCTGAATCAAGCTTATTTTTTGAGAAGTACCTGCTAGGACAAAATCGAGAATGATTTCAACAGAATCATTTTTAAAAAAACAAACAAACCACTGATTATGTTCAATAGCTTTTGCTGATTCTCATCCTCAACATATTACAAGGCTTAATCACAGTATTGAAAACAGGCAGTAGAGTTTGCCAGGCTTTGGAGAAAATTTAGCTTCAAGTTTTTCTTTATCCAGTCAGGATTTAACAGGTACTTAATTTTGCAATTTGTGCTTTCATAACCAGATTCACAATTAAGCAAGTTATTTAGGGTACATCAATAAAGATTTTCCTGGCAGGGATTCAAGATGCAAGGGTGGCATTCTTGTTAGTGGCACCACAGCCTTATTTTGAATTCTGCAGATTTCTGCTGGGTAGGAGGCAATAGCGCAACAGCTGTGAAAAATCTTAAGTATGTAATTGGTGGCCTTTTGTTCAGCAGTCAAAAAAGTCTTTCCTTGCCTCCCACTTTGGCACCAAAGCATTAGAAACAGTTGCCCAGATACCTACAACATTTTGTGCAATGCTGCTAGATGAGAGAAAGAAAGGGAAAGGATCTTTTCTTTTTGGTGGATGATTTCCTTTTGTCTCGATAGGCTCAAAGGACCAATCTGAGCTGGCATTTGAAAGAAGAGTACAAATTGTCAGGAAGCAATCAAAACATATAAAAGATGACTGGGAAGTCTTGCTTTCATTTTCTTTCAAAGGGAACTCTATTATAATGGAAGGAAGGAAGGCCCTTCAACGCAGTATTCAAGTGGGATCTCATCAGGAATACTGTTTTTAGAAAGCACTAGTAAAATTGCTGGATCCAAGGAAGAGAAATTGAAAAGCCTACACACTTTATACCATAGCCATAATGCCTTGCACCAGTAAGATGTGCTTGTCCATCTTTTTTCTATTCTTCTTTAATCATGGTAAATGCAACACTAGCAATTAGGACTGTTTCCTCATCAGAGAAATCTCACAGAACAATCTGATGCATGTTTATTTGGAAGCAAACCAAGTGCCGTTGCAGCTGACCTCCCCACCTCCCCCCTGACCCTCCTGTGGCCGTTGCCGATCCCATGACCCCTCATAGCCATCGCTGACCGCCCGTGGCCTGTGGCACTCCCATGGCCCCTCGTGGCAATCACTGACCCTCTCACAGCTGTCGCCACCCCATGCCCCCTGCAGCTTTCACTGACCCCGCCACAGCCATCGCCAATTACCGCCATCCTGTGCCTATAGCTGGCCCCCCGTAGTCTCCGCCAGCCTGCCCCTGCAGTCGCCAGTCACCTACTTGCTCCACTGCCTCCTCAGGAGTCACGCCGCTCGCCTCCAGGGCGGCCCCATGGGTTGGATCCAAGGAGGCCATGGGCTGGGTCCGATCTATGGGCCTTGTGTTTGACATCTGTGACATAGGCTTATGAAGACAACTAAATTTTTCTCTTGTTAACATATGCATCAAGAGAAAAACAGATTATGTTCTATATCATAGTCTAATGAGGTGGAGAAAGTAACTCTGCTGCAGACAAAAATGTTGCCAGCTAATTTGTAGTCCATGTGCTATAGGGCCACTCCGAATTAGCTTATTTTATGAGTCGGTATTGTGTGAAACTAGTCAATTCAATCAATGATGGTCAGTAAATCAGTGTCTGAATTAAGAACATGTATGGGTTTGTGAGCTGCACTCTAGCTATTGCTCAAATGGGATTCATGTTATACATATTCAGAGCTAGTTCAATCTTTATTTATTTATTAAATTTGTTTGCCGCCCATGTCACATGCCCCCTTGGACAAAAAGACTTTTGTCCTACCTCTACATAGCAGAAAAAAAATTATTAATGCAAACTCAGCAAAATTCTGTTCACAGGTTATAAGTATGTTAAGGGGAATAGGCTTATTTTAAATAAATATCGAATCATTCAAAAATCGAAGACTTAGATAGTTGAAGGTATCACTTGGTGGGGCACTACTTGGTACTCTTGGTGAAATAATCTAAGATTTTTAATTTTCTCTCCCTCCCATCTAGCTCCTATGGTAATATTTCTGAAACCTTGTATATGAATTTAATTTTTGATCATTCAGAAAACAGGGAGTTCCCGTGGAAGGCTAAGAAAGGGTCTTTTCACAGCCATCTCTGCTAGCCCAAGATCTGAAGTACTTCTTTCCATTTTCAGTGTATGTACAGGCCTAATATCAAGGCAATCTGAACTTTTTAATCAACATTTTGTGTGTGTGTGTGTTTCTCTTCATGTAACCTGCAATTGGAAGAGCTGCCATTGCCCTTAGAAAAGCCTGCTCCTCAAGATCCAGAGGGCCCTGACTTTATTTGGGCTTCAAGGCGGCTATAAGACGCAGCTCTTTCTTCAGGCATTAAGGCCAGGGCATTAGTGGAGTTGGGTCTGTCTGTTGCCGCTGGAGCTTTTTTGAGGTGCCTAAGTTATAGTAGGATTGAATTCTGTATTATTTTAATTTTTGATTAATATGTTTTAATGTATTGTTTGTTAATATCCTGTAGTTACTTAAGATGGGAAAAAATTCCAAATAAGTTACCGTAATGAATGCTCCCAATATTCTCATACATCATTGAATTGAGGAGATATGTGAGGTCATCTATCATCCCTATTGTATAAATCAATCAGTGTTTCTCTGTTGTGACTTTTCCTCAAGAGCTATTTTGCTTTTTTGCAACTGTTCTATAAATAGAATACTATTTAAATAGTATAGAATTAGCATTATTTTTGATTGCAAAGAGAACCATAATGTTGAAGTTTTGTCCATTTAAAAAAACATTTTACATTAAAAAGCATACACTTCTTTCTGTGGTATGAGTTTCCTACATTCATGGAGATTATTGTGTTGAAATGTGTGAGGATGTTGAAAAATCTAAAATTGCATTTAAAGTTTTACGTACAACAGCATCAGATTCTGCTACATTCTATCATATTTTGTGTAATACTTCAAATCAACTGTGTTTATAAATATAAAATTTGTGTCCTTATTTTGCACTGGATTCTGGCCAGTCTTGGGCTTAGTTGATCTAAGTTAACAGTTCAACATTTTAGGATCTATTCTGCTGATCATTCCTGCAGATATTTTTACCATTTCTCTTTAGAGAAGAGTTTCAACTCATATTTTGGGGCTGTCTGGCCTGAACTACTTTCTTTAAATCATGCCATAACATTTCAATGGAGGAAAGATCAGGATTTTGTCTCAGACATTCCAAAATGTGAAATTTCTTCAGCCCTTGTTGCGTTGTATGATACACACTATTTAGTAGCTCACAGATATTCTGCATTCTCCTATAAAATTTGCTGATACAATTCAGAATCCACTGTTCCTGATCCTAAAGCTGCAAAGTAACTATGATACTCACTAGCTTGGTTCATGGCTAGAATCATTAGGTTCTTTTCTTTGAATTCTGTGTTTCTCATTAACTGTTCAATGCAAGAGCAACCACAATTTATTTGCTATTGCCCCAACCTTTCCAGCAACCTCCTGGAGACTTGCACACTTTGCTCTTGAGGTGAATTTTGTGGGATGACTGTTCTTGCAAACAGTTAACAATAATCTTTCATTTTTTGCATTTCTCTAAGTCTGACCATGGATTGTTGGAGGCTAAAATACAATGTAGTGATTAAGGTGCTAAACGTTACCAGAGAAACTCAAATTCAAATCTACCATCAATCATGAAATTTCACATGTCGACTTTGGCTCAGTCACTTTCAGCTCAATCTACCTCACTGAATTTTTCTTGAGGGGAAAGCTGTGTATGCTATCTTGAATTCCTGAACAAATGTATGACATGAGTAAATAATTTAAATGGCAATAATTCTGTAGCATCTATCAACCCAATAACCAATAATCCCTTTTCTGAATTTGGCAGAGATTTTGACCAAGGCATGATTCATTTCCGTAAGTCCATGAGCATGTTTTCAAAGACCATTTTAAGTTAAAAATATAGTAATGTATAATAAGTAATTCAGAATAAGCCTGAAGAGCCTATTTCTTATATAAAGAAAATTGTGACAAGTAATAGAATAAATACTTTTATTACTATAAGATGATATCAAACTATTTTTTTACTGGGACCTTTGACCAAAATCCATAATAGTTTTTAAATTCAAATCTGTTGAGGGCATAAAAAGTACTTTAAAAAAATTAATATCTAGAACCTAGAAAAAGAACTTGCAAGGTTTTCTTGGAAGTTTCATTAATTTTATCAAAACCTTCATTATATACAGCTCCTTAAAGCCACTTTAAGATAGTTTTACTCAGAATCATGATAGATTGAGGAAGCCTATATATTTTGTAAAGAAATACACCACAATTAAATATTAAAACAAAAACATTTTTAAGAAAAAAATCTAGTTTATTGCACTTATCTGAAAGCTTATGGGGAAAAAAACCACAAGTTTATGGAAGCAAAACTATGATGGTAAACATTCCAGACTGTTAGAAGATACAAAAGTACTCACTGGGCTTAGAAGAGCTGTCAACACCAATTCATATTTATGAATCAAGCCAATCACAGTATTATGCATCGTATAAACATCTAGCAATCTATGCAATTAATGAAAGAGGGGTGCATTTTTAAAAGTGTTAGTGTGTGTATATACATGCAAACATTCATACATACAGTATTT
>JANHFO010003388.1:101290-119274 GCA_032468095.1 Pareas carinatus
TTTTGGAAAGCAGAAATCCTTGCTTCCTAGAGCTGAGAGTGTGTGGCTAGCATAAGGTCACTCAACTGGCTTTGTGCCTAAGTTGAGAGTTATGGTCTCCCAGCTTCTAGACTGATGTCTTAACTTCTGTAATTAATAATTTATTTGGTAATTTTTATATTTCTGCAATAATGAGAGGTTGCATTTAAATTTTTAGCCCTAGGCAATAATAAGCTGAGGGGTTCTATTGCTTAAGGCGATCCAATAACTCCCTCATAAATTAGTAGAGATCATTACAAAATATTATAATGTAGTAATCAATGTTGTATCATTTTCTGATTAAGTCAACACTGACAGATAAAAGCTTAGATTCTAATTTAAAATAATCTCTGCATCCATTGAAGCACCTACCCGTTCAAGAGAGTTCTCTGATCTCCAGTGTAATATAGCATGTTCTAGACTGCTGAAGGAGCTCAGAAGTTGTTCAAATTGCTTTTTGGATTTTAAGATCAGTTAACTTATATTGGAGAAGAGAAATGGTTTCCCTACCAGTCTATTTCATACAGTACAGGAAGGTCTCTCCAAACATCTGGAAAGCTTTAGGTAGTAAAGGTATGAGAAGGGAAGGGAAAGAAAACGATAGCAGTCTTTATTTTGATGAACTTTTAAGTCATTTTAGAATGGAATCCTATATTAATTTAAAAATATGAAGTGTGCATATATGATTGAAGTGCTTTAGGCACAAGATAAATTGATCAATAATGATTTGATACTTTGCAAATAATACTGATTGGGTTTAGAACACTATGATTCTAAACAGTGTCATATAGTAAATATTAAGAAAATAAAACTTCCTCTGCGATTATAGCCATAAAGCATTTGCATTTCTAAAAGGAAAGAAAGAAAACAGATTGAATTTATAGATCCCAAGAATTTCTGTAAAACTACAGTATATAGTACTGAATTATATAAATGGTATGGAACTGAATTAGCATGGATAATTGGTTACTTTTTGAGATTCTTGAAAGCCAGTGTAGAAAATAAAACTTTCAATCAAATATAACCAATGATTATAATCAAAGTGCAGATGTCATAAAGTAAAAGGAAGCTAGCCAGCTGGCTTGTAATTTTAAGAAAAACAGAATGGGCTTATAGTGTCATAAAAAACCTCTTCAATATCCTAGTTACTCCTTGTATGACATTTACTGTTCTCAATTCATGAACAATACAAGCAGAATGGAAAACAGATATATTATATTTGTTTTCACATGGGAGAAAATCAGAGCCATCCCATAACAACCAAAAGAACAAATGAAGGAAATAGATCACATTCTTTAGTAATCAGTCTCCATTTAATTACCAATTATTCCCCAAGCTCAGACAGACCAGCAGAGGTAAGGCTAAATTAATTTAAGAAACTTGAGAAAATTTAAGCAAGATGACACTATCTTTAGGTTGCAAATTTATGATTTGTATCAGTATGGCCAACAGAACATAATTTTGGAGTGTTAAAATGAGTAAGAAAATATAGTACTTCATTGGCAAATTTATTTGTAAGTTAGGGAATACATCAAATGGAGAAAATTATACTTGCAGAGCTTTGTACTTCAAATAAATCCTAGGCTCTATCTGCACTTCATCCCCATCACTGTGAATATGATACAACATAATCTTAGTCAAAATAATCAATTTTCAACATACCCTAAATGGTTTAATGCAAAATATTTGCAGGTTAAACAGTAGATTAAAGCTAGCAAATTTGGGTGCATTATTTATTTATTTAGACAAGATAATGTTGCATTTTCAAATTTGCATGAAATAATACCAGGAATTATTATATAAACAAATTATTAATTCTGGAAAGTAATTACTTGTTCACCAGCATTTGTTTTATTTGCTTTGTATTGAGGTTTGACTAGAAATCAAAAGTTTATTTATTTATTGGATTTTTATGCTACTGAATCAATTCATGTGCTAACAAGATAAAACAAATAAAACCACTATGAACCAAACTGTGCCTTCAAATCACAACTTGGTTGCTTTGTTCACTGATTGTCTCCCTTCTTTTTATGGATGACAACAGGAGAGTAATCATTGGAGTGAGGTGCAAAGTGGAAATTAAAATTATCTCCTCATCTGCTTACCTCTGCAGTGAATACCAGTTGCTGATCCTGACATATGCAGAATAAAGTAAATGATGATATAACAACATATGACTAAAATGGCTTTCAGAGTGTATCTTGATTTTGATGTGAGGAAGCTCTAAGGGGCCCAGAGGCAGGGAAAAGGAGAGAAGAGGGAGCCATTATCTCTGCAGCTGCTATAAGGAGTCATGCCAAAGAGAAGCAGTGTTACTGATGATTTAGACACTTAGAAAAAACGCAGGCTTCAGGGACTTTAATAATGTTTCAAGTGCTTTAATCAGCGCCAGGTATATCAGCAAGTCTGCTTGGTATTTCCTTTTTCATGGTTTTGTTGCCTTGAAGTATTCTGTATTAGCAGTTTAAAACAGAAAATAACTATTGATGGGCAGACTTCAAGAAATTTAACTTTAGTTGTTATGTCATAATCTGTGTTGCATTCCCACCCCCAGGCTAGTTCAAAACCAAATGTAAAAATTAATTAAATTTTCATATGCAAACAGATCATTCACAAACCATACTTCACATCCTTGAACCATTTTATTCTTCAACACATGTATATGAATATACTTGGACTTGTTGAAATTACATGTGGAAGTCAAGCAGAATATTACATTAAATATTCCAACCCAGCTTCATTCTGACAGTATGCCTATTCAACAGAATTTCTAAGCTCACAGCTTTCATCTTCTTTAACATCTTTAGATCAATAACTGGAGAAATGCAAGACCCTTTCATGTCAGCAACATACAGAAAAGTGACCAGTTGAAAGTCAAAAGAAAAGTGATTATTTTACCTGGACGGGTGGCTCAATCATTATCCATGCAGGCAGCATTAAATTTGGATTTAGAGGCTGAGTTCCAACTCGGAAATAAATTCCACCACAGCTGTCACAGGCCCAGATGTGCTGATTTCCACATGCTAAGCTTGTAAGTTTCACAGCACCTAATTAGAAATGGGGAGATTTCAGATAGCTAGACTCTTCAACTGTGACTTATGACACCAGTTAAACTTAACATGCATGGTTACTATGTTCTGTCCTGCCCCAGACTAATTATTTTAATATTCAATGAAAAAAAGAGATCAAAGCAGACATTTCCTTCATCAAAAATAAATTGGCATCAGACTTATTAAGCAAATAAGTCTCCACCACCTAAAACCCAGTGTTTCTAATGTGCTCTCAAAACACCAAATGTACCTACCAGGCCCAATGTTGAATATTCCTATACTAAATTATGTAGAATGAACCCCTCTGTCTTCTTTTGGCATTCTTTCCACATATAGATCTTGAGGGGAAGAAGGAGGGGATTGCTTTACTATTTGCTTTACTGAAGAGGTTTCTATATTTGCAGAGGAGTTCTCACATGAAATTCTCTTTCACTGCCAACAATAGATAAGCCTTCATTCTATTTCAGATTACCTTTACAATCTGAATTACAGTGTAATTAGAAAGCAAGTATGTGCCTTTCAGGACTATTGACTGATTTCACACATAAATATGCAATTCTTTACAAGCATACATGCCTAAAATGCTACCATAATTCCCTGCCTCATCTTAAGAAGATCACCTGAATGAAATAATATACAACAGAAAATCACATATTCACAAACTATGCAAGGAACAGTAAACTATGAATTACATCTATAACAAAAGGCTGATGTTAAAGCCAAAGGGGGAAAAACATCAATATGAACTCAAGTGAACTCCCTCTGGGAGACAACTAAGCTTACAAAGTCTATAAATACATGTTAATTTTTTAAATTCCAAATGTTACTAGCAAATAATGGCTGCTGATGAGATCTATGGGATAAGTATCTCAAGATTAGTTACTTTTTCATTTGCAGTATACTATGCTAATAAGAAGCACTTATCTTAAAGAGCTATATGGTTTACAGGGCATGTTTTTTTTGTTTCAGTAAAACAGCATTAACATTTTACTGCTTTCTCTAAGATTGAAATAGAAAGTATAGAATAGAAAGATGCGAAATAACTCTTCTCAGTTGCTTCATGTAAAAAGGATCTTAGTTGTCCTGAGGTCCCATCAAAAGCCACCTGGAAATTTGGTAGAGCGTGGGCCCCAAACATTGGAGCCACACCCCATGGCGGAATTCCCTCCATTTCCCAAGTCATAGCCACTCTGGGCTGGTTAGGAAGGTGCAGATTCGGCCCTGGCTGAGCCCCGTCCTGGGGAGGGGGTTGGAGCAGTGGTGCCAACGAATATGCTGCTGATGTCCACTGAGGACGAGGTGGAGCCTGGGGCCTCACCCCTGGCAATCCGCCTTGTTGGCTCCGTGGTGTGGAGGGGTGCAGCACCTGCCCACTGACGGCCTTGAGAGAGAATCAAAGATGAGATGAGGGAAGGGCAGTAAAACTCTCTTTCTCCAGCTTCCAGCGTGTGGTTATGGAAAGTTGGATGAAAGCAGATGCTATCACTGCAAAGATGAGTTTTGGCATAATGTCCTCTGCATTTACCTTTATCAGAATCAAACAACGAGTCCACATATAGAATAAGCTGTTTTTAATGGATTCTAGGGAGCTACAAGTAGAACAAGAAAACACTCTGTAGTGTGAAATGCCCAAACTGATGCATCTTGGGAGTTCATGCGCAGTTCAGCTGATGGCCTATTTAGAATCCTCCTCTTGGTAGCCATCTCCTAGGCGATTATCTCGTCAGCTCCTCTGTGTGTCACATGGGCAACCACATTAGATAAGAATTCCTAAACAGATAACTTTCTCTTTAGTTCCCCAAGAGGTCAAATCTCCCCTTCCCCAACTCCCAAGCTTGGCAAATTCCTAATGAATAGTGGCCTGGTTCATTTCTAATCGTAATAGTAAGAATAAGGAATTTGCTGTCCCTAATACTTTTCGGTACTTGTTTAAGTACCAGTATTTTGTTGCCACAATATGTTAAATCTGTATCTCTCAAATTTCTTAATATATCCCATCTGATGGACTTCCTCACAAATCTCACATGTATTTCTCTTGGTAAGTTGTGTCTTCTTGCGTAAGCTGTACTGATTCTGTAAATTTCATCAATTTCCAGGATAGATGCTACATTTCTTTTCAAATCTTCTCTTTTCTCCTCTGGCAGCTTCTGCAGTCTTAGTTAGTGGTTAGATCTCTCAAGTTCCAATGAAGCAAGTTCTGCAGACAGTTCTTGATTTTCTTGTTGCTTTTTCAGTTGCTTATCATGATCATTCACTCTTTCTTTAACAATTTCTTTCTGATTTTGTACAATCCATTCTTTTTGCTCGTCCATCTTTTTATTAAGCCTTGCAAATTCTGCAGTTTGTTGTTTCATCACTTTATCTATATTTTGCAGTGCCAGCAACATTTCTTGAGTAGATTTTTCCATTTGAACTGTCATAACTTCTTGTGCTGTAGGAACAGAGTCTCTCCTTGGAACTTTACTCATTTTATAACAATTCTATGTTAAGATTCGTTTCTCAGCCTCTGAAAAAACCAAATATTTAGTCTATATTTTCAAAATAGTCCACAGCTGCTTTTTTCAAGGTCTCAGCCTGTATTTTTGCTACCAGATATCTCTTTCCATTCTTTGATGCAAAACAAAAATATATTGCATTTGTTCTTTTCTCATGCAAGTCTTTTAATAATGAGTAATAAAATACGGAAAAACCTTTTTCTTTTTAAATTTACCAAAAATACACTTATTGTAGGGTATTTCAGCTTCTATTCCCACTCCAATTCTGGGTGTTTCTCTTACAAAAACTGATGTGAATTATTCATCCAGATAATCATATCCTTCTGTTAGCCAGCACATTGACAAAGTCCATTTGACTTTATTGTAGAAATTCTCAATATAACAGAACAAGTCTAAGTAAGTCACATCCTATGATGACTATTCAAGTATACAAAGAACTAACTGAGCAGACTTGAGATTTCAAAATCCATTGGTGCATTATGCTAATTCTCTAATGCTTAATGCAATTTAATCAGAAATGTTTTCTTGGTTATAAACTGGAACCTTTTTTCAGGAAAAAGGGCACATTTTCACCTTTTATATCAATAGGTAGATAATGCTGGGAAGTGAAAATCAGTATTATAAGTAATTATGATGCTTGATTATCCTTCTTAAATCAGTGATAATGATTAAACACCTAGATGTGTTAGAGACAAAAGCCTAGGGAAATGATATCCTGAACTATTATTTGCCTTGACAGTGTTTTTTCCTGCATCATCTACCTATTCCATTAGGTCACAGGTAACAGGGGACCTCTACTATTCAGGGCTTTCCCATTCATTCACAGAGTTCCACTCCAGTGTGCAACTGGGTTTTTAAAACATCTCTTCCTGCACCAGTGGGTATTTTGGTGTTTAATGGCTACTAGTGGCAAAGAAAGAGACAATGACAAAGAGAACAGTCCACACATCAAAACTTGTTGCTGTGACATCATTATCCTACTTCCTGAAAACATTGATCATTCTCTTCTAAAACACAAGTGGTTGTCTAGTTCATTGCCATATCCTTTGTTTGAAGTCAGTATGATACGAATTTCAAAAACTGCTGTGACCATTTGTCTACATTTTTACTTATTATTTATTTATTTATTTTTATGCTACCTTTATTATTTTCACAAATAACTCAAGGTGGCAAACATATCCAACACATCTTTCTCCTTCTACTGTATTTTCCCCACAACAATTTAAATTATCATTACATTTCATATATCAGAACAATTATGTGCGTCAACTCTTATCAATTATACAGAGGATAGAATCTATTATCTGCATGTCAGCTAAGAAATTTCTAAAACTACAATTAGATTTACCTAACTGAGCAAGGTCCAGTTTGGTCCAATGCATTCCTGTTGGGCAATTTGGTGAAAGTGTCCTTATGAAGACCTGTCCCAGACTATTCAAGCTCCATATTGCATCCCGGCAAGCCGAATAATATACCATTTCACTATCAGAAGGGAGTTGAACAGTTGAAGGATGGAACTGAGGATTCTGATCACTAACGCAAAACAGGTCCTTGCTACTTTGGGACAACCACAAGAAACTTCCTGAAGGAAGGACAAAATTTTTATTATAAACTTTTTTTAGAAACTTTTATAAAAATTAATTGGTATTTGTACATAAAGCAAAATCCATATTCTAAGACTGCGTTAATAGAATTAGTATTATATTATATTTTCATTATGCAGTTAATTTACTTCACAGATATAATCTTTGGAAACCTTAAACACACCATAAGGTTTTTAAAAGTTATTCCTATATTCCATTTTTTTAAAAAAAAAACTGAGGCTAAGAAACAGTTCTTTAAGAACTGTAAAAACAATTCTGCTCTTTCAAATCAGTGGCTGTTTTATCCTAGTATTCTGTTTTTTCATAATAACTAGATGTTACTGAGAAACCAACAAGCAGCGCATGAGTCAATACAAACTGCTGATGTTGATCACATAAGAGAGAATTCATTTTAAATGTATAAAATATATGCAAATGTTTCATTCCATGGTTTACCTTATATAAAAGCATTTGTTTTATTTCTAATACTTTTGGAAATAAACATAAAATTAGTTAATTATCATTATATGTTGGCACTGTTCTAAAGTAAAACTATTAACACTGATTATGAATAGAACAATTTTTTATCTATAAAACATGAGAGTGAAGATTATGCAGTTAAAATGTGGAGGTGGTAAGACATATAAAAAGTAAATGATAAATTCTCAAGCTATAGTTTTACTTGACCATTTATTAAATGTAATATATGGATTCCTAGTGAATCAATGGTTTAAAGGCACTGGCAAGGATGACCTTTATAAGTTCTTAAATCACAGTGCAAATTAAAGGTTCATAATAAGAGCATGAATTTCCAATTTTGCATTTACCTTCTTCTTGCTATGAATTAATTAACTTAGAACTAAACAAGTTCTTAAATCACCCAGTTCCAATACTATTTTATGGATAAACAAAATGGTACTAAAGAACAATTTACATGTTTCTTTAGCCTAGCAGAAACACATGTACATATTTTACACAGACATAGACAGAGAGAGGGAGGGAGAGAGAGGGAGGGAGGGAAAAAGAGACTTGTTTTTAACCTTCTTTTGTTGGAGCTGCAGAAGCTAACACAAAAGCCCATTTTGTAGCTGAAGCAGTGCCCCGAGGCACAACATTATTCCAGTATGTACCTGCAAAAGAAAACAGGAAAACCATCAATATGAAAACACCCCCTGTCCAGTAAGTAATGTCTGAACTCCATTTTTGTTCTTTACGTTTTTATTTTAAAGAACACATTCTATATTCCTGGGTTTCAATTTTCATTTTGACCTAATAATGACAATAATTAAGCATTCAGAGAAGAGATTCAATTCAGACTGAGGTAGTCCAGGAAGATAGACCCCATGGAAAAACCAATGCCATCTATGGCAGGATTATGTTCTAAAACAGTTAGAGTAACAGAATTTTGTGAGTCTGAATGTGCTTTCCCCTCCCACACCTTATGTTCCTGTGAACTAGGAAGGACTTGTCTAAGACATTTTTCCACTTTACTTTTGTTTGTCCAGGTTCACATCCTTCTTACCTGGCTGTTTCCTAGGTAACAGCTCTTTCTCCTGTCTTTCAAGGCCATTCCTCCCAATCCAGTTTGACCTATCACTTTCTTCTATATAATCTTACCTTCCTAATGCTTCCTATCCCAAACTAACCTATTTAAGATCTATTTAGATAATCTAAAACAGGACATTTTCTCCCCAAAGTTTGGATTATAATATACTTCCAAGAATCACAAGTACTTTCAATCTGCTTAGGCAGTTTTTTTTTCACACATTTCAATTTTTTGTTTTTGATCATACTGGCCAAAGCATATGGAGGAAATGAGGTTGCTTACTATGGTGTGGAAATGTTGAATAAATTAATTCAGATTCTAACCCATGCATCTATGAAACTTGAGACCTGACTTTCAACCCTCAGTTTACTGATGTATCTAAAATATATTTTGAAACTTCAAACATTTTAATTTTTTTGGCTGTTATCAGTACCAAACCAAAATAGAATATTAGAATTCCAGCATACATTCTATATAACTGTTGAATTTTGCTTGATATGTAAACCATTCCATAATGCACTAGTTCAAATTTAATTTACTGTAAATAGGGCAGATTTATCTTTGTTGGTTTTTACAGATTCCACAGTTTCTGCAGATTAATTGAACTATATATCATTAAAATAAAATATAGAATGAGTCTCAGGTGAGTTGAAAATGTCCTAGATAGGACTTAGTCACATACCTCCACCACTAACATCTTTTACATATATTTGTATTTAAAATCTGGAAACTCAACACAACATGCATACATTATATTTGTTCTTGGCCTGAAGACACATGATGTAGTGACCTCATTAAATCTAAGCAAGACTGGCTTTGGCCAGCACCCAAAAAAAATAAGTCTGCCTAGACATTCTTTGTAAGCTGCTTAGAAGATCTTTAGAGGAACAAAATAATACAAATGTTAATAATTTTAAACAGAAATGACAAAATTGTACAAGAGACCATGCAAATATATGTCAGGAAAGAAGCATTAGGCTCTGCATGAGCAAACATGTACAACCAAGTTCTACATGTTTGCTCATTCTCACATGTCTCTTCCATTCACAAATTGATGTACGAGTTGGCAGCGTGCATTATGCCCAGGAGTGACACAACAGACAAGATATTAACTACCCCTGCTCATAATAAACGTCTCTAGAGTCCTTCTACTTTGAAATAATTGGTAGGAATAAGATCATTGCTAAATAACTTTAGATGTGCATGTACTAACAGGTTAAGTTTAAAAGCATCCTCAACAATAAAAAAATGAACTTGCCTATGAGGCTTCCCTTTGCTACATGAAATTCATTCTTCCCAGAGGAAATCCAGACACCACTGTTATTGACTGCAAGTAGGCTTGGTTGACACTGCAGTTGTTGTGACCAGAAAGTTGTGCGCAGTTTGTCTGCCACTTTCTCAACAGGAGCCTGGGCTGCTGTTGCTACTGTTTGTGTTGCATGGATTATTGTCTGGAAAAGGCTGCTCTGGTCAAACACAACATAATCAGTAATGCTTACCTGGGGAAGTAAAATACATAAAAGGACTAATTTAGTTTCAGAGACCATTAAGCCCTCTCTTGTTACATCACAGGAAAACTCCAATAAGAGTAACAACTTCTTTTCAACTGCATATATAGCCTTTTATCATTCACATTTTCAGGAAACATTAATCTACTTCTTCAGGTGGAATTGGAAAATTTTCAGCTTTGAAATTATTCTATAATGTTTTATTATTTATTTGTTGCCTAACTCAGCGTAGGGCTACTCTAGATGGCTTACAATAAGACTAATAAAATAATAAAAAGGAAGAAAATGAAAAGAATGTTAAATAGAGCAGAAATAAAATAATAGAACAATGAAATGAACAATGAAAAAGAACACAATGAAAATACATAAATATGATGGATGGATGGATGGAAAGCAGGGTGGGTGGGGGGAGGTGGAGACTACCATCAATCCAGCAGGCACCTCCAGCATGGAACTTCCTATTTGGTCTTCAGGCCAACTGGCAGGGCCAAGTCTTTAGGCTCTTGCAGAAGGATAAGAGGGTGGAGGCAGATCTTACCTTAGAGGGTAAGATGTTTCAAAAGGCACTATAATTTTATAATTCTGACTTTGATGGGAGGAGAACAGGCATGTAAAAATATATAATTCAGAGTTCTGGAAGCCTTGCATGCGACTTATTTCAATTTCACACTTTTGAAATAGGACAGTAAAATCTGTTGTAAGTTCTACAGTGAGGTATGTGCTGTGTTAACAAGAACATTCAGTAGCTTGCAAATATCCCCAGCTAATTTAACAGTCCCTTTAGAATAAAAGATATACTATAATTACTCAAGAAATTGGATGCTGTATTAACAGCAAGCAAACCAAGATACCTGTTTTAAAAAAGAACAGATCCTGTTTTTGACAATAATTCCTAGATAACCCACTGGGTCTAATCAAAATTAGATGGGAAGTCTCCAAAAGATACAATCGTCTTAAGCCATGGAAACCACCAAAAAAAGCAAATAATTGAAAGAAATTAAGTTTAGGAGACATTTATCAACCTAGTACCATCCACATGTCACAAAATATAGTACTGGCAGAAAATGAAATTAATTCTACATTACATTGGTAAAGGCTATTCACAGAGAATTCTACATTGTGAAATTAAATATTTGATTGTCTTGAGGGGGGGTCTTCATTTCAGTCTTAACTCCTGAATAAGTCTCTGCCGTTTTCTCAGCAAGATATCAGAAATGTTTTGGCAGTGTCTGCTTCCAAGAGTTGAAAGAGAATGACTGGCCCAAGATTCAAACCCAGCTGGCTTTGTGCCTAAGGTGGGTCTAGACCTTATGGTCTTTGGTTTCTAGCCTAATGCTTTTATCTTCCTCATCTTCCTTTTACTAAAGTTCAAACACAAACTTGCAGGAAACAGAAAGTACCCTCTTAAAGATGCCTTGAATTCAAGGTTTATTTTTGGGGAACTGCAGAAAAAGGCATTTTCTGTGTAGTTGTCAAACTGTTATTCATTCATCATGGCAGATGGCTTAATCTTGACTATCTTACATTTAGTAAATCCATAAAGATACACCTCTTTCACCAGACTTTGTTATATGATTTCAGTATTTTATTATTTTAATCTGTATTTCTACGTTATGTTCTGTTTCAATTTTACCTTTTTTAATATGGGCCTTAACTGCTTGCCAGAATATAGTCAAAAGGTAAAATATAAATACATTATTATACTGATTGTTGTTGTTATTGTATCTTCAGTATACTTGCAGCATTCTAACATATGTGTTCTTCTAACAATGTCAAAACGTATGTTACCATTCTGAATGTGGCTACATTTTGCTTTACAATTTGTAAAATAAGTTTTATAATCATTCATTTTGTTATGATGTTTATTTTCTGTCTCAGAATTGTCTTTTCCTTTTTTCTGTTTTTAATTAAAGTAATTAAACTTAGTGTTCAGTTGAATGTTACTACTTTTCTTTTGATAGAATATAAAGACTCCCTTCCCTCATTTTTGCTAACTCTCATATAAGGGCTGGAGCTTTGGATCCAGAATCTAATTATAGACATAATACAGATTTATAAATAGTATTCCTATAAAAACAGAGAAACAAGACAACCAGTGGATCTCTAGACATAATTAGTAAATGAAGCATGATTTCATAACTATCTTCGGAAGGCAAATTCTGGTAGGGCTTCTTTTATGGGTCTTCTCTAAAACTGCTTCTTTGTGATCTTCTGGCTAGGACTGAATCCAGGATATCAGGAATGCAAGTAAGAAATCTGAGCCTCACCACCAAATAAGCTCCCTTTGTACTGGAAATAGAATAGGAAATGCCTACTTGCCACCAGTGGTTGTCATCCCCTTGTGGCTTCTTTGAAACAACACCAGTTCTAAACCACAGATTCCCATGGATATCTAAAATCCAGATGGTCTGCTGGTCTCCAAGAGTAATACACACCGGCTCTAGACCTTGCATTTCACTGCAAAAGCAAACAATATTTTTTTTACAATATTTATGCAACCAATTCCTTAAGAACATCTGTCAGTTTACAAGACTGAACATAACATTATTAAATTCAAAACACAAATATTGCAGTTCCTATTACACCATCATCCACAGTTTTAAAACTGTAAATATTTAATGCTAATTAAAAGTTTATTAGAAAAGCTAAATTTTAATAGCTTTTCTGAATCTTTTTAGAGAGTGTGTTATCTGGATCTCGGTGAGGAAGGGTTATCTCTCAACATATCTTTGAACAGTACCCAGAAGCCTACTGGAAGCCAACATGTTGACTGCAAAGCTAGTGTTATATGATACTAGTGGATATCAATATAAATTAACCACTGCAACCTGCAGCAATGGTAGATTCCAGACAATTTTCTAAAGCAGCCCAACATAAAATGATTGCAGTTGTCAATTCTAGAGATGATTAGAACACAGATGGCTGTTGCCAGGGCTTATTAACATGCTTACAGAAAATATTCCTTCCTCCTTTTCAAAAAATAACACATATAGTAGAGTCCCATCGATTTTCCATTCTATTTCTTTACAGTTCAATATATTAAATTCAAAATGGTATGGTGCAATTTATTACTTTAGCCAATACACGCGTCATATTTGCAGATAAATTTTAGTGAACAAAACTGAAACTTACATTCCACTAATACCAATGAGCTATAACAATGATTATTACTTGATCATGCCATTGCTCATTTTAAAGATATCCAAACACTACTTAGTGCAAATTAAATACTATTAAATTTAAATATAATAAAAAGCTAATCAAACTTGATCAAGCCATAAAAGAGCTAATAGCATTATCAACTATACAACTGTTAGCAGCCAATCATGAACAATTTGCAAAACGTAGATAGATAACAGATTTTGGCTTTCCTTGGATCAAAACTGATCATCCACAGAAGGCCTAAAGACCTGGCTCTTCCCCCAAGCACTGAGCAAGGATGAGGTTAAGTCAGGACAAGAATCTGTTTGGTCTGGTGCCTGGTGGGAAGAGTTGTTCTATTTTTATTCCACTGTTTTTATTGGTTGTTGGGAGCCAATATTTAAGCCCTATGTAAGATAGACAGTCACAAGTTCTTTAAATAAATGAATGAATAAAATTAACTGAATCTAGAAGTTTAAGCATAAAATGTGTATACAATTCTAATTATTCAGATGTAGTAATAATTGTGTATAATGAAAAAAGTATATGTTAAATTGTGTAACTTAATCGATATTCTTTCATTTTTTTGCCAAATTTCAAAAACATTACTATCTAACAAAAAAAATCAATAAAACCTGATGTCCTGGTTGGGAAACTCTCTTCTCACGTGACGCAATATGTTGTCTAAACACATGCAAGTCCAAACTAAGATGATGAAAACGCTGGTCCTTGAAAAATCAAGAACTATTACAGGACATGCCTACTGTTTAGTGACTGTTTACCTTATGATATCACATTTCCACTGCTCTCCTTCAGGACAGAAACTGCTTACACCTTCACGAAAGAGAAGTACACGCTGCTCTGTTAATGCCCAAATTATATTATTTCTGGCTGTAATCTGTGATAGTTGATATGGACAGTCAACTTTTACTGCCCTGGCACAGGGACGATCCACGCTGAGGCCTTCAAGCAAAATACAGAAGAGCAATAAGTGCATCACTTTTTTTTCTTTACAATGTTTGCTTTCTGAGTTTAGTTTTATTTCCTTTCTATATAATTTATAATCTAATTAGAAAAATAGAGCTACCTCTGTTTTTGATATTATATTTTATTTATAACCAAAGTATTTTCCTTTAACATATTTCTCTCCTCTGTGTAGCAATAATTCTTTTAGATTGTTATCCAGTTCATTCAATTACTTAAGATTGCTTGAGAATCAATCTAATGGTAAAGTACTACGGGATAAAACTAATGCTTTTATAATTTCCATTAATAAGCAAAGTTTTGACTTTGCTTATTAATGGTAATAGTGCCTATATTTTTATAGCCCTAATCTTACATTCCTATGTTTCTCCTCAGTGTGTTTTCTCCCCAAGTCTGGGTATATTATGGGCTGTTGAAAATACACTTGCTAAATGTATTTCTATTCAAATGCATTCCTACAGATATACATATATCTATATCAGAATTTTAAAACAGTATAGAGAAAGCAACCTACATTACTCCCATTAGCAGGGTTACAAACTTCTAAGCAGTGGTATAAAAGATGTTATATTTGGGTGGGGCTAGGATCTGGAAATATCTTGTCACTAAATAAAGGTGGCCACTGCATGGCATCAAATATTAGACCCTGTACAATTACTGGAGCAAATATGTACTGCCACAGCAGGGGCAAAATATATAATCTCCTGCTCCTAAATTTCATTACAATCTTTGTTTGAGCTTCCAACAGTGAGATTAAATATCTCAGGGAGAGGGGAGGCATAATTGGCCAGACATCTGAGAATTTCAGCAGGATAAAAACATATGTATTACAAACCAAAATACTTGCTGTGAAAACCAGTAGTAGCTCACAGAAGGCCAGCTATTCAATCATTACAACCATATTTTTCATTATAATAAACTACATAAGTAGAGGCAAAATAATAATCAACACCTATGTTTTGAAATTCTAAAAATGCCAGAATATGTTTTTCTAATCAATAAGAGAAAAGTCATTCTGGTGTTAAATACAAAGAGAGTTTTGTATTTAACAACAGGATGACTTTTCTCTTACTTATTAGAAGTAAAAAATTATTATTAACACAGAAATTACTTTCCCTATTGAGGCTGAAGCTATTTATATATTTATAATTTCTATTTCTATGGCTGCCCACTCAAGACACAAATTCTTTCCACTCCTGAATTACGTATCATCAAAGCATGAAAACTGTGAACACAAATAGATGCTTCCATGTATTTGCTTGCTCGTTAGTGTGACACAGCAGCATGAATACAATGGACTGGTTCCAGGCTTGCTGAGAATGAAACCCTGTTAACTGTATGCTTCTGCAAACAGGGAAGAAAATGTTGCTGATTCTCCTTTGTGTGTGCAGCCTTGTATGTTGTCTGAAAAGTCAGTCTACTAGGTAAGAGAATCTTACAGCATAGTGTGAAAGTACGTTGATTCAATAGCATTGATTTTTATGTATTGTTATTTAATACTAAGGCAGGTTAAACCTTTCCCTAAATAAATAAATAATGCTTTCTCTTACCCTTCAACAGAAATCTTTGTTGGATTAGTCATTTGACAGACAAAACATTTTAAAGGACTCCTTCCATTGTAGACCAGCAAGTTTGAATTTCAAGTCAACAAACCCATAAAGGACTTTAAACTGAAACTATTTAACAGTTAAATCAAATAGCATCAGGCAATTAATAATCTCTATTTGGTTTTAGTTTTAAAAACTCTCTTTCAGGAAACACTTTTAGTAGCATTAATTTTTTTTGCATTCCTTTGTAACAAAATTCCACACAGTGTTTTAGGTTGTGGTATAAATGTACAACCTAGCCATCACATCATAGCAGTGTTGCAACTGGACTTCACAGTGTAATCAACCCATTGTAAGAAAAGATTCATAATGGAAACAGAACTCCTTTCAAGAAAAACTGTCTGCCCTGCTTGCTTGGAACTTTTCACTTAAAAATCTCCACTAACTTTTGAAGCATTCTCTCAGAATGTAATTTAGTTACAGATAATTCCAGAAGAAAAATAAAAACTAGCTTAGGTACCTGTCTGTAGATACAGATCACCATTTGTTCGGATTATCCAGGCTGTGTCATCACTCAATGATACAAATGCTGCTTGAGGTAAAGCTTCATACCAGTGACGTTTTCCTCTGATAGTTACTTTGCCACAGGCAAAAGCTTTATTGGTTTTTTGCTCGATCTTCCACAAAAGAGTCCCTATGGAAGAAACCTCACATAAATAACATTATTCCTAAGAGATCACCTTTAAATCTAATGAATTTATCTTATTTGCTAGCAGCAGCTATCTTAAAGTCTATAAGACAGTCTTCAACAACCTGGTGATGGACTGACCACCATGGCAGCGGGAATAAGGAGATAGGAGTATGAAAATTACATCCCAATATGTGTGGAATGCAGCAATTTATGAAGGACACATACAAGGATAGGTTCTTCAGAGCAGAGGCCTCTAACCTTCGTCCCTTTAAGGGCTTGTGGACTTCAACTTCCAGAATTCCCCAGCCAAGGTTGGAAACCTCTGCTTTAGAGGAACAGTCACAAAGTAGTTACAGCATTTTAAAAATCCAACTCAAAACATGAAAAGTGCCATCTCAAGGTAAGCTTTCTCCTCAATGAATAGCCAATGAATAGAATCATCCTCCAAGTGTTCTTTATAAGACAACCATTGAAGAAAGGCATCTCCCGGGCATTCCTATTTCCAGAATTCAACATCAAGGAATGTTCGATATAATAAATACAAAGAAATAGTCAACAAATCATGTAGTATTCCTTTTTCCTTCAAATCATTTTTCATTTATATCATGCCTTTTAAACTGCAAGCCTAAAGCACTGCCCTATTGGTTTTCTTTTTACATGCAAACAAAATGTAAAGATTAGAAACAAGCAATCTTTTCAGAAATGTGGTAATCCTACAATAGATTCAGTGTGCCTCAGTTAGATGAATAGTTATTTCTAAATAGGAAATAATTTGTTCAAGCAATCACCTATACAGTTAAAGAGTTTCATTGGTAATAAGCAGATGTCTCATAAAAGAAAAAGAGATTTAATTAGTCTATCTACTGGATGGCAGTGACACTGATGATTAAAGAAGTTGATATTTGTCAAATAAGAAGTACAAAGTAGACATTCAGAAATAGTCAGGCATGGTTCATTAGGGAAAGGCGAAGAAAATGATGAGACATGGACATAATAGATTTGCTCAGAGAGGACAAAAGAAAGAGACAATATAAAAGGTTAGAATGATTGCTCCTAAGTTTATTTATACATTGATCATGGACAGATAGAAAAACACTGCTGACATACATAGTACCCTAGTTTTGGTTATGGATTTAAAGGATGGAAAAACTTCAATGTCAAAACCAGGAGGTATAAAGGCTGTTTACATATGTAACTCCACCATTTTCAGGACCAGGAATCAGAATGTTACAGAATATTTTGCTGATAAAAATATTAGAATATGTCCTTCTTCATATTCTACTTACTTCACTTCTTTCTATGGGCAATGAGAAGTCTTCTAAGAGGACATTCGAATAAATATCTGCAATCTGGATAATAAGTTGAAAAATAGCATTTCTACAAAATAGTTTGAAATCCATTCCTATAGATCCTACAATATT
>JANHFO010003389.1:0-10620 GCA_032468095.1 Pareas carinatus
AGGCAACTACCGGACGCAGCTGTGGGACAAGCAGGCCGAGGTCTTCCTGCCCTCCACGCCTGGGCTGGGTATGTTCGTGGAGGTCCGCGACCCAGACGCCAAGGTGAGGAGGCAGGGGGGGAGAGAGTAGCTTGGAGGGGAGGTGAAGGGGGGATCGGCCCTGCCCCCTCGGCGCTGACACCGCCCCCCGCAGGTGATCCTCTCGCGGCAGTACAGCTCGGAGGGCCGCTTCACCTTCACCTCGCATACTCACTATGTACTATATACTCTATATCATGAAGTATTCGCATATAAATTGTTACACATTTTATATGGGTAAAATAAATTCATTCCTTTACTGCACTGTTAACTGAGCTCCAAACTGAGCCACAGCAACATGTGGCCGGGTACAGCTAGTTTAGAATAAAAATACTCTTTATTTAGGGATATAAGATTTTCTTAAATACATTTTTTTGTCATGAATATTGAAAGATTTAAAGAACTTTAATGGAGTGATGCAGAAGGGATAAACAAAGAATTATCTGTGCCATATTTCCCACAAAATCGAAAATATGGTAAAATAATCACCTCTGCCCCAGAGATTCTCAGACCTTCCCCAAGGCAATGTAATTAGATGAACAAGGGTGATTTTCAGGGGAGCATTACTGCATATTGTTTTCAGTGCAGATTGGAACCAATAATTCCCTTTCAGAATGACACTCCATGATATTTATTTTTTAAGTTTTGATTAGTGGCCATTTATTTTATGCCAGAGCTCTGAAAAAACAGACTGTTGAGAAAAGTTTTCATTTGGAATGGAGTCAGTAAAACAGATTAAAATATCTTTTTCTGGAGATACCAAGTGAGACTTTTCCTGCTGTGTTATGATTATAAGTCAGTCTTATTCTATGTGGAAACCTTGTTTTACTTGTGTAATTATGGATAGGTCACACAAGACAGTTTTTCATCTACTTCTCACTGGAAAGTATATTAGACAAATAACTGGATTTTTGATATATATTCCCATAATATTTGGTCATGCTGATACCCTGGAAAATCTTAACAAATAACTACATCATTGTAGCATTGCAAGAGTTGATAGACCATATGGCTTCTGCTCATTCGCCAGAGAAAGTATTAATATTTGCAATCCTGTGGCAACAATGAACTGTTATTTCTATGTTTTGACTTTCTTTTTATAATTTTATTGTACTTATTTGATTATATAATACAAGTGTGTGAGATAGGAATTTAACTAGTTTATTCCTGATTGATTACATTAGTAGACTTAACACGAGAAAATCCATGTTTGCCCTCTGTATAATGTGAATCACTGAATCTTGGCATAATTTGTATCAAACTGAATGCTAACCAATGTAACTAGGCGACAGTAATTATGTACCAAAACAATATGTTGTTATGTTAGTCTTGATGAAGTTTGAAAATGTCCAAATGTTCTTGGAAAGGTTAGAAAAGGAAATTATGATCAAATGTTTTTTTGTGCAAAACATGTTGTTCCGAAGAACAGGAAACATGGTTAGGCCAAGAATGTTGAAATGACGCATGATGGAACATAACTCATTGTTAACTATTGAAAAGTCCCAAGAATGGATAAACATTTGATACTGTTGTAACTGCCAAGTGTGAAGGGGGCAGTATAGAGGAAGGTGGCCGGAGTGTGACATCAGTAAAACGATTGGACCAAGCGGGTTGGATTATTTGTGCAAATGTTATAAAATGCAATCAAACTGATGCAGATTGCTTCCTGGTTAAACTAACATGTTGGTTGGTTGCCAAGGAGCCCATTTATAAATGAATAAAAATACAGTTCTTAGCAAATTGTTCATTTCAGTTCTTTCCAGATTACTTGTGTTAAATTCCAAAGCCCACAGCTCACATGGCTGAAACATTCAATATGGCAGCCACCAAGATTCCAAAATTTCTGACCAGGACTCCACCTCACAACCACAAATGGTGCACCATAAATGATACACCAGGGCCACCAGAGTAAGCCTGACTCCAGTAGCAGTGAGGACAAAGATTCAAGTTTGTCCTCACTGCTACATTCAAGTGCAGAGAAAGGGGCTCACAAACATGTGTCGGCTGCATCAGGACACACATGAGAGCCATTTTCTGCTTCCGGGATGCTATCTACCACAGTTGTGGCAAGAAAGGACAGATAGGAAAGGTCTGCAGGACTGGTGATCACTCACCCATGTGGGCAGACAACCGGACACACAGTGATACATTCAAACCCCCCTGTAATGCAGCACATAAGTCAACTGTGAACACATGGAGGTGTGAAAATTGACCATCTGAGGTTGACCAAACTATGATTGCGAAGGCCAGTTGGCCATTTAAGAGGGAGATAATTATCACCATCAAAGTGTGGGACATCCCTTGTGAAATGGAAATCGAAACTGAGTTGGCTATGACTATCATGACTTGGAAAAACCTCAAGGTAGCGAACTCAAACCTATGATGAAAAGAACACCGGAGGATGAATGAAACCAGGGCAACCAGACTACCAGGGCAACCAGATTCCCATTTTAGGCTGCACCACAACCCTGGTCAAATCAACATATTCGAGGGCATCATACCAGTAAACATCATAGTTGCAAACCTGCCCACCCTCCTGGGCCTTGACTGGTTTGAGGCCCTAGGTCTCACTCTGTGAGATTCATGCCATCTGACCAACACACATCGATGACTTTATCAGGGAGTTCCAGGATGTATTCAGTGCCGAGCTAGGCAAGTACGGGGAACCCCAATCTCATTTAACTTAGACCCAAGCATAGCCCCCATTAGACTCAAAGTATTCTCGTATTGAAGCCAAAATTAGATACAGAATTAGAGAAATTAATCAAGCAAGGGGTGTTAGAGCAAATCGATCATGCAAAGTGGGAAATCCCAATCGTAATGCCCATTAAAAGTGATGAGTCCATCCGCATCTGCACAGACTATAAGTGCATGCTGTACAAGACATTGCAACAGAATGCCTATCCTGTTCCAGTCATGCAGCATTTATCACACTCCCTGGGGCCTGGGAAAATCTTCGCAAAACTTGCCCTGGCCCAGGCATACCAACAACTGCCTCTAGATGGTGTAATGGCAAAAGCCCAAACAATAGTAACACATAGGAGTGCCTTTAAATGCAACCGCCTACAGTTTGGGGTTAGCAGGACATCTGGGATTTTTCAAAGCATTATGGAACAATTACTACAAAGAATTCCTGTGGTTGTACTATATTTTGATGATGTGCTCAACACAGTCGAACACGAAAACCAACTCTATTCCCACCTCAGGGAAGTCCTAACCACTTTTAGACAAGCTGGACTGTACTGAAAGCAAAAAAAGTGCAAGATATGGGTCACAGAAGTAGATTTCCTGGGCTATTGAATAGATGGCCAAGGGATACACTCAATGACAAGGAAGGTTCAAGTGATCAGGGAGGCCCCAACCGCCAAAAACAAAATAGAATTGCAAGTCTTCATAAGACTTCTAAATTTCTATAATAGTTTCCTGAAAGGCGAGGCTACAGTAGCAGAACCACTGTAGAGAGGAGAGCACCTTTAGGGCAGTTGAAAGACTCCTCTTGGAGGATTCCTTCCTCATCCAGTACAACACAAACCCGTCACTGGTACTGGTCTGTGATTCATAATCTTTTGAGATTGGGGCAGTCCTCAGCTACAGATTGACAAACAGCAACAAGGCCCCCATTGCATTTTACTCAAGAACACTTTCCAGTGCTGAGAGAAACTATAACCAGTTGGACAGAGAAGCATTGATATTGGTGGCAGGTGTCAAATGGTTCCATGAATCCCTTTTCAGCAGACACTTTGAGATAATAATGAACCACAAGCCACTTCTTGGGCTGTTGGCAGGGGACTGCCCCACACCCCGGTGCTCTCCCCCATTTTCACCCGTTGGACAATCTTTGTGGTGGCGTATGGCTATATCCTGGTGCACAGATCAGGTGTGACTTTGAGCCTCATTGATGCCCTTAGCCGCTGCCCATTGCCAGACTGAAGGGACCTCCCACCCACAGATGAGGCAGTTCTACTGTTTGACTGTCTTGACCTAGCACTCATAACATTGGCTGAGGTAGCAAAGCAGTCTGCCTCAGACAACACCATCCGGACTGTTTTAGATTGTGTGGGGAGAGGTTAACCTAAGGGCCCAGTGGGAGAACAATTCTGATCATTCAACATGAGAAGACACAAACTGACCAGCCACGGAGGTGCTTGTTGTGGGGGTAATCATCCCCCTGAAACTGCAAAAATGGGTCCTAGCCACCCTGATGGCAATAGTCCACATGAAGGGGCTGGCCCATAGCTATGTTTGGTGGTCCAACATGGACTGGGACATGCAGAATTGGGTCACTACATGCCACCCCTGCCTAGAATCTCTGCCATCTCCGCCGAGAGCCCTGGTGCATTGATGGAAAGGCCAAGGGGACCGTGGTCAAGAGTGCACATAGACCTGACAGGGCCATTTCAGGGACACACATTCCTCATCACTGTGGACGACTACTCAAAATGGCTTGAAGTATCAACCATCAACCAGTCTGCAACTACCCATGCTGTAATCAGGACCCTCCACAAATTGTTCACCACCCACAGCCTATCCAACATCATTGTGTCCGATAACAGACCCCAATTCACAGCAGTTCAGTTTGAGGAATACCTAGCAGGGTTGGGAATCAGACATGTCCTCACAGCCCCAGAAAACCCGAGTGCTAATGGCCAAGCTGAGAAGATAGTTTGGTCCACCAAAGAGGCCCTCGGCAGTCTAGGTCCTGGGGACTGACAAGACTCCATGTGCTGCCACAGGCAGAAGTCCAACTGAACTATTGATGGGTTGGAGGCTTCAATCGGTTCTTGGTCGACTCCACGGGTGCTACACACCCAACAAGGAAAGTGGGAACCCCAGGAACACTGGCATCTTCCAGGTGGGGGACCTGGTGTATGCTAGGAACCTCAGCGATGGGCCCTCTGGGTAGAGAACAGTAGTTAAAATCACAGGCCCCAAATCATATATGGTGGGCCTATAAGATGGTCACTCTTGGAGGCAGCATATAGACCAATTAAGAGGCTGCCTCCCCTATACAACAGAAACAGCCACTGACAAACTCAATACCATTAATTATAGGGTTCCTCCCTCCCCAGGAACTGGAGGCAGGTACTACGTGGAAGACTTAACTGACGAGTCCAGAGTACTGTGCCATGCCCATGAGGATTTATCTTCAGCCGAGGCTGAGGCCACACACGGAGGCTTCCAGGAGCTTCCAATGGAAGCCCTGGAGCCTTTGTCAAGCATGCCTTCCCATTAACTGCCGCCTCTTCAACTGAATCACGCAGTCCCAGTCGCACCTATAAACGCCCCACCTAACGTGATGTAGAGTGGGGAGAAACCAGCTAGGTGGGGAGGCGAGCCCCAGAGACCAATTAAAGGGTTGCTCTCAACTTCAGGAATTCCCTTGAAGCTGATTGGCAGGTTGCTTCGCTTCAAACAGCATATATTGAAGTAGCCAGCCGGTAGCTCTTTGTTCTACCTGGGAAACACTGTGGCTAATAAAAATATCAGGAAACCTTGCCTCCTGCCTCATCCTTACCGTAAACCCAGATCTAACAGTTAGGATGAACTACAGATAGTCCTCGACTTGTAACAATTCAAAGTTACAATGGCACTGAACAAAGTGACTTATAACTGTTTCTCACATTTACAACTGGTGCAGCATCCGCATGGTCACATGATCAAAATTCAGATGCTTGGTGACTGAGCCATATTTATGACGGTTGCAGTGTCCTGGGTCATGTGATCACTTTTTGCGATCTGACAAGCAAAATCAATGCAGAAGTCAAATTCACTTAATTATAGTGCAAGTGATTTAAGAACTGCAGTGATTCACTTAACAATTGTGGCAAGAAAAGTTGCAAAATGGGGCAAAATTCACTTAACAAATGTTTCACTTATCAACAGAAATGTTGGGCTCCACTGCAATCATAAGTCTGCCAAACTTCACTCCTAAGAGTCCCATGAAAATTCTTAGCAGCAGTGATCAGTTTAATCAGAATCAGACATAGAGCAGAAGGAATCTGATGCCCTCTTCCCAAACAATAACAACAAAAATTCAACAGCAGCTTCTTAAGCAGTTA
Source organism: Pareas carinatus (assembly GCA_032468095.1). Taxonomy (NCBI): domain Eukaryota; kingdom Metazoa; phylum Chordata; class Lepidosauria; order Squamata; family Pareidae; genus Pareas; species Pareas carinatus. The sequence goes on from JANHFO010003389.1 coordinate 6,138, forward strand.
CACACAAGTTGCTTTGTGCAATTTTGCTTGTATCACAGTCTTAAGAAGTCTAAGCAAATCTACTTTCAGGATTATTTTGTGAATCTGAACTCTGGATTCAATACTTTTCTGAACTTTACATAATAGTTCTTAACTCAGAAACTTTTCCTCCAATATACATATTGGAGAAATTTGGAAATTAATGGAGAAATTTGTCAAAAGGGAATTGTGAGTACATGCAGGAGTAGAATGGATTGAATGTAAATTATCAGTGCATCCTTATCTACAGATTATGTGTCATTTAGTACTCTACATTATAGTCCAATGGCTATTGATAAATGCAAAAAGCCATTGGATTTCTGGGAAGTGTTTCCAGCTTTATAAAATGGAGAAAATATTAGGCTGGTTTTATAGTGATTTGTTTAGTAATGCTTAAGTTCCCACATTTTAGGAAAGTTTCTGAACTCTTCTCCATGGCTTCTGGCCCTATCTCTCAATGTTCTCAAACTATTCTCCATGTTCTTTTTAAACGCTGTAATATATTTGTGAGGTATAAAGAACACTATCAACAAACGCATAGTTGCATGGCACTCAGGGAAGGAAGCAATATATAGGTCATATCACCTAAAACTGGAAAATTAGATTTAGAAGGGTGGAAAAGGCAACAACATGGTTTGTATGCAGAAGTATTCATTCTACTTGATATTTATTCAAACAGCAGTAAATGTAATTATGCTATTCCTTATGGTGGTTATTGTCCAAAAACATGCACATCTGCTACAATAAAGCAATCTGCCAGCTCTGGGGAAATATCACTTAGGAAAACATGTAATGCACAGAAAGCAATTTCCAGCAAACCTGTTTGCTCAACTAAAACCAACATATTGGAGCTAAGAAAGTGTACATGAGAAACAGAGGGAACAAGATCATGTGTATATTGGGACATGGCTGTATGTAATTTAAAAATATATAGGAAACGATTTTTGAGTGCAGATAACTTTAAAATATTGACACAAGTGGTAAGACAGCACTAAACCACAGACAGTCTTTGACTTACAACAATTCATTTAGTGACCATCCAAAGTTACAATGGTGCTTAAAAAGTGACTTACAATTGTTTTTCACACTTATAACCATTGACGCATTCCAGTGGTCACATGATAAAAATTCAGATGTTTGAGAACTGGCTCAAATTTATGATGGTTGCAGTGTCCCAGGGTCATGCGAGCACATTTTGCAAGAAGCAATGTCAATGAGGAAGCCAAATTCACTTAACAACCATGTTACTATAGCAATTGCAGTGATTTACTTAACAACTGTGGCAAAAAGGTCATAAAATGGGACAAATTCATTCAATAGCTGCCTCACTTAGCAAAAAAAAATTGGGATCAATTGTGGTCATAATACCTACCTGTATTAAATTATCACTTTCGGGTCAATGTTAGATATTATGATGTGCCATCATATCTAAAATGGGAATGCTGATTTCCTTGTAGATCTTACTGCTACAAGACAGTAAACACAATTTTTATTTGAAAAAAAAAGGTTTGATCTACAGGGAATTGGGACTTGTAATTAAGGTTGTAAAGGCTATTGGAATTGGTTGAAGGATCCAGTCCAGAATTACAAAAGACTCTGCCCAGATTGTTCTAGAGGAAATGACATCTAAATTGATGTCGCGTAGATGTCAAGTGAAATTGAAAATGCAGTCTTGTTCTTCTGGGACATGGGAATTATGAAGACATCTGTTATATTTTTGTTATTCTGTAGAAAAGAATGAAATTTGCAGGCCATCTAAGGAATTACTAAGGAATATGCTGTGTCAAACCTCATAGAAATGTAAGAGGCTTCAGACCGTAGTCCTGTACATCTTAATTCATTTTAGTGCTTTGGGGACATAAGTTGTAATGATAAAAGTAAACAACATAACATGCCAAATTTCAGGCAGATGTTGAAGAGGAAGGACGAATCATAAGGAATGATGATTTTGTACCTTTCTAAATTCAGCAAAGCTCTTTGGCAGATATATAGCAAAGTTCAGATTGATAGTCATTTGAAATGTTATTCTTGGTGTAATTGAAAATCTGTGGAGAAAAAAAAATGCTGATTGTTTCTTTTGGAGATATGAATAGCCCCAGAACAAAGCTTTTAGATGGAGTTCCTCAATGGTGATAAATGGATGACCACTAGATTGCCGCAAAACATTAAAGCTTTCTCCATCTCTTTGCTGTCATGTAGTGGATAGTTGACTCGGGAATGATATAGATATAGATAGCAAAGATACAATCATAGTGATAAAGTTTTAGAGAGTTTTATCTCAGTTGCTGCCAATAATTTGGCTCTATTTGCAGTCTGAATTTTGACACTCTCATGGCCAGTACAGTGAATTTTACAGTGGGGCTTGTTCTGTTAAGGAAAGAAGTAGAAGAATAAAAATATTTAAATGATCTGGAAAATATGTTTAAATAATTAAATGCAGACCTTGAATTAGAATGAATTATGCTATAATTCTACCTTTAAGTCATTAACAAGGACTTTCACTTTTTAAATACTGTTTGCTATTTGCTGCTTTATTTATGCGAGCCTTGTCTAAGCAGCTCAGTGTGCCACTTGAGTAATTGACTGGATCTGTTGAATTGTCATAGCCTATGACCAAAGAAGAGTAACAGTGAAGTAACTGTTTGTGATTAATGGTTTCACTAGCAAAGGTGAGGGCAGAAGTTTCATGTAGCTGTACCCTGAACGCTATGAATGATAAGTCTTGCTCTAGAAGAGCTGGTGGGGGTTATAGCAAGGTCAAAGCCCGTTGCAAGAGGGATTCTGGACAGAGTCCAAGTCTGGTCTATCAGTCACAACTAGGCTATCACATAATTATATGCTTCTAACTAATGCTGGGCAGAATTTGGTCTGGGAGCAGCTTTCACCCCATCTCTATTTCAAGATTGTGAGATCCTTGACACTGTCTTAGTTATGGTCAGCCACCCTCTATAAAATGTCTGCTACAAAATGTGTTGCTATTGATGAAGAAAATAAACTTTTTCAATGATTATACGCCTGTCTGTGATATCCTTGGTGTTGATCACCAAAACCCAGTTTTGTAAATTTGCCAATTATGTTTAGAAATATAAGGTTTCTAAACATAATTGATGATATAAACACAGGTTATATCAATTGTTCTAAAGCTTATTCACACAGAAAGGGGGGAATCAAGATTATTTTCTTTAACTTTTGGATGTTGGAAGCTTCTCTCCTTTTTGACTATTATTACATATCTGAGAGACTGTCACAAAAAAGAGGGAGCCAATTGGATCTATTCTCCAAAAGGTTCAACATAGAAATAAGGAGAAATTTCCTGAGAGAACAGTTAATCAGAGAATTAACTGGTTCTGGGAATTCATTTACCTATGCTGTCCTTCTCTGCTGAGCAGGAATATTCATGCTAATTCTTTGGTAGTGATACAGGATTTGTCTTCCACTCTTTTTGCACTTTAATTGCTCTTTCCTTCCTTAGTGTTTCCTTAGTGGAAACAATTAGTGGAGAGACTTTAAATTCTGTGTTGTCTTTAATAATTATACCCTCTTTGGACTTAGTTTTATCTCCCAATTATCAGATAATTGTTCTCCCTTCCCTTGATATCAGGTAACTATCAAATACTGTATATTAAGTGATTATTCGTGTGTTTCACAAGATTCATTTTCATCTGCCTTTTTAGAAATATCTCACTTTTCTGATTCTGCCAAAACTGTTTCATCTATGCAATATTTTACTTTCACTAATTTTTATTATTCTTACTATTATCAAAGTTGTTCTTGAATAGGTTGCCTCTGTTTATGCTGAAAGTCAGATTTCCCTGATTACAAATGATTGTATTCTCAATTTTTCATTCTTCATTGGTACCATTTGTCCCAAAAGTGAAGGCTATGTTGTTTTCTGGCTCCATTCCTTTAGATAAGAGTTTATGATCATTTTTCTTCAATAAAGTAATACATATTTCTAATTCCTTCTCTTCTCTTTTACCCTGTGCATTTTAGTGTATTCTTATATTGGAAGAAAATATTCCACCACCTGTGTTGGGTTCTCTGTCCAGATGACAACTTTCACTTCTTCCTTTACCCCTTCTCTTCTGGTGAATTATTTTAAATTCAATAATCATTATTTTAATTAAATGTTTATATTTGCCATCCTACTAGATATATTGTACCTATGGGAACAATTCTCATTTAAATTTGGTTAAATTTCTGTTAGGAATGTATACTATTAATTTTGCCATTACTCATCTAATTAAATTCCCAATCAGATATAGTCAGAATTATTCTTGCTGCTGTATGTTATCTCAATACATTATGATATTTTTGTTGATTTTCTATATGATTATACATATTAAGAAAAATTGTAGTTTTATTTTAAAGTTAACTTCCAAATCACATTATTCTATCTATCTATCTATCTATCTATCTATCTATCTATCTATCTATCTATCTATCTATCTATCTATCTATCTAT
>JANHFO010003389.1:16967-27348 GCA_032468095.1 Pareas carinatus
AACACATTTTTTTATTGCAAGCCTTATCTCATGTTTTGATGAAGTAATTTTCTTAGTGGATTGTGGGAATACTGGAGATATGTTATATATATTGATTTCAGCAAAGATTTAACAAATTATCCTATGACATTCTGATTAACAGGCTGGATGGCGTTCAACTAACTATAAATAACAGGCTCAAAATTTGTTTCATGAATGTGTTCATCAGTTTGTATTGAGTACTGAAAGGACACCACAAGTTCAATTCTGGACCCTTGTATTCTTCAATTTTCGTATAATAAATTGGATGAGAGATCTGAGTAACGCTGACCAAATTTACAAAACAGCATAAAACTGGGTGGGATGCTACTACCTTAGAATTCAGAATGATTGTGCTAGGCTATACAAATAGGATTAAAATAGCAGGAAATTTATGTAAATCATTTACAATAGGAAACATCCAGTTTACCAATAGTTTTCAAATCATGGGCAGTAATGCTCAGCTATTTTCGTCATTGGCCAAGTCCCATCTCAAATGTTCTCTTTTCAGTTGTGACAACCATATTCTCAAAAGTGAAAGGAAACAAGTTCATAAAGAATCCACATGTGATTAAAGAATTAAAAATTAAATTTTAGGAATATTCATTGAGAAAACTGTCAGCAATAGATTTAAATTACATGAAGGAAAATGGTAACCGAAGGTTAGACAATAGATTCCAATTCCATAACAATAAGAGTAGCTTAATAGTTAGCCAGCGAAGTGATCAGCTTCATTTCTTTATATTTAAGCAAAGATTGGATCATCTCCTGTTGTGAATTCTTTAATTAAGATTTTTGCATTTCATAAGATTCTATGAAATTGGGTAAAACCCACAATGTTGAAATGAATAAACTCACTATAAATCATTTGCTCTACGACTGCTTTCTACTCCCTCTATCTACAACTATTAGAGATGTATTTAATAAATATTGTGTAAATAGGCATGTATGCAGCATTTTAAAGCCTATTTATATTTATTGTCTTATTTACGGTATATACTTAGCATGTGCATTTATGAACAATTAATTATGCAATTAAAATTAAAGTTTGACTATCTATGAATTGAGTCTCTTATATAAAAAAATTTGTAAAATAACTAACTACATGCACAATTGTGGTTATGTGTCTGTCTGTCTGCCTGCCTGTCCGTCCTATCATTTAATATTTCTGATAAAAGTGCACCTTCTTTGTAATTCTAAGAGGATACATAAGTTTATTCTGTGTTTAACAGTTTTTAATCGAGTTATAAAATAAATTTTCTTACAAAACTTTGGTGATGTAAAATTGATAGATGATTGAACAAGTTAAAGGTTTATACTTCAAAAGCCATATCTGTATTATATCTAACCTACTTATAAGAACATGTTTCAGAAATATTATAAAGCAGTACACATTTGGCTGGGGGAATCTTGATCTATTTCAGTGAAACTGATATAAAAAAGTGTTCTAAGTAAAGTATTGAAAATAATTCTTTATGCATCACTTTCCAGTTACTGATTTTGACACAATCATATATGCATTTATTTCATCAAGATGAAAAACAGTCATTTCCTATCTTTTGCATTTTCATTTCATCTAGTCTAGAAACATTAGCTGATAGGTAGTGAAAAGGAATAATATATTTGTTGAAATGTATTGAATATTTGAGAGACAATTGTATCTCTTTTTGTGTTAGACTAGGTGCTTCCAATATTAATAAATTGGTCCCACACTCTGCATGGATTTATGCTTTATAAACTGTAGCCTAGTCATACAAACTGAATTGTAAAGTTAAATGCACTGTCCTGTATGGTAATGATGGTCTTTTAGGCTTTTCTTCCTAGTATGAACCTATATCCAATCAAAATGCCTTGGTAATACTGGAGTGTGAATGTTAGTGTAGGATATAAATATCAGGTTTCTAGTAAAAATGGCTAATATTCATGTAAGGAATGATATTCATGTAATGATGATAACTAGGAATATAGTATTTTTACTAGCATTAAAAGCATTTTGACATTAAATAAGACGTTTGAGAAGCATGAGTGATATGGAGGGGACTTGAATATGACTACTAATTCTTCAAACAGAGCCACATCCATATTCACATCCACACAAACACATTTTCCTACCCATTGAAAAAAACAGGCAAGCTCTCTCTTGAGTATTAATTCTAGCTTACCCCATAAAGACCATCAAGACTGTTTCATCCATCCAGGTATAATAGGCATTATAATTATAATTCCAATCAGTGTCACCACACACATCTAGAGGGCATCACACTTAGGATAATTTGAAACACATTTAGAAGAACATAGATGTTCCAACTGGGGTATAATGCATACAGTAGTTTTTTTACACTCTGTAAGGTAGATGAGCTATTCCTATAAGCCAGCTGTATAATTCATTCAGATTGAAAAACCAGAGAGATTGCTGGCTCCATTTGTTTCAGCATATTCATCTCATTTTGTGTCTTGCTTATTGCTTTCCGTGGCAAGCAAATTCATCCTCTCCTATCAAGTTTTAGCTCCTGATACAGTGGTGCACTTTGATAAAATAATATCATTGAAGAGAGGATGTAATTACAATCAGAGTTCAAACTCACAGGAGATGGCAGAAATTAAATGTGCTAAATCTGTGACATTTTGATTATCAGAAATGTTCCCCAAATCTTGTAGATGACTATATTTAAATGTGTAGCTAAGTGGCTCCTTATAAATCAAGTCATAATTGTTCAGCGTCCTGCTGCAGAAGCCACTGTCAATTTTCCCCTCCTTGTGAAATTCTACATTTTGATTAAGAATGCACAGAGGTATGAATAATAATCACCTCCCCCATTAGCCCCTTTCCTCACCCATAAATGAATATTTTCACTGGAATCAAGTTGGATATATATAACAGAACATATGAATGGTTGTTGCAACAGTCTCAGTTGTAAAGCATTGGGAGTATAAACCTTGACTCTTTATAATGAACATCCAATTACAATTATTGGGCACAATCCAAAATCCAACTATGTAAATTCTGATCCAATCCCTTAAGTAAGCTCCATAACAAAACAGGTATGGATTTGATAGAGGAGAATACTAATAAACTAATTCATGAAACAAATAAACACAGGCAAAATACCTCAATTTGGATGTTTTCATTTTTAAAAAATTATGTCTAGAAATTACCTGGAAAAGAAAAGGTTGCATGGGATGGAGGTAAAAACTATCTACATGCATATCTGAATTCTCTGAGTTTGATGGTTTTCTTTACCAAACATCATCAGTACTGATAATGTTAACCAGCAATGAAATGTCTGCAAGAAAACCACAAAATTTGGAGAGCACCAAAGACCTCTCAGTTCAATCCTGAGTTCCAAATATACTCTTCTGTCAGCACCTGCACATCTGTTGTGCTAGTTCCAGTGAAATGGTGTAAACATAGTAAAAAATAGTAGAGTAGAGTAGAGAAGAGAAGAGAAGAATCTTTTGCAATTCTGTCTTTATTAATTCTTTCTACAGGAGAAAATATGTATTAATGTATTTCTTCCTTACCAATGAATAATTTTTATATTGAATCCACATCAATTCAGCATATAATCATTTGTTATGTTATTTCTTCTTATTTTATCATATAAGTTTCTTAAATATCTTGTTTCTTTTGTATTCAACTATTTTTTGAAGTCTTCTGATATACCTATTTCCCATATAACAACATCTTATGCAGAGATAATTTCCACTTCTTTCATGAGAGTTATTTCTTGGAAAAGATCTTGTACTATTCACTATTTTGTATATCTTTTTTTCTCATTTCCCCAACTTTAGTAAACATTCTTTTAAAGGTTTCCTCTATTCAGTTGCGACAAACTCAAGAAAAATCTCCATCATTGTATGGAAAGTACAGAACAGAATAACTTTCCCACTGAAGCAGTACCTATTTATCTACTCACATTTGCTTGCTTTCGAACAGCCAGTTGACAGGAACTTAAAAAATGGCCATAATACAAAAATATGACAAAAAATGAAATGATTACTCCAACAATACTAACCTAAAAAAATAAAAAAATAAACACATTCATTTTTGATCTACAGTTTTGGCTAGGTTACTCTGCTTCCCCCGGCCATGGGAATAAAAACAAGGAAAAATAAGCTTCTAAACTCAGGAGGTAGAAATGACTTTTGAAGGAAAAGGGGGGAAAGCCTAACTTGTTACTCATCAGATAAATGCAGATCTTCTAAAAAATTCGTAACAGCAGATGGACTTGTAAATCTTTTGATATGTTCTCCACGAGGAGGCCGGATAACAATATTAATATATATATATGGCATTTGTGTTCATTGCTAATGAATTTTGGATGTGATTCAAGTACATGTTCAAAGTATAATACATAAATTATTTCCAATTTAAACTAAATTTAATATCAGATGATTTTTTAAATATGATATTTTGTTTTGATGCACACTCTTGCAGGTTTGTCTGCTATTCTTCTAAAGAAGGATATATATGAAAAGTATCCTGCCAGCTGCTATTATGTACAGAACCAACTCCATGTACTTCATATGAATATAAAACTTTTTAATGCTTGGTGGAAGAAATAGCGGTAAAAAAGGAAAAATTGATGTTTGTTTGTTTGCTTGCTTGCTTGTTTATTATTCTGTAGCATATTTTCCAGAATTGTTGAGTTTTATAGCATAACAACCAAGTATTTTTTAAAATAATTATCCATTTCATTTCCAGAAATTTTAAAAATATGAATAATTTATTCTATCAAGTAGCAAACCAAAAAGAAAAGCAAACAAAACATTTTGTACCAGTTTTCTCTCAATGTAATATTTGTAGCAATTTGTGAAATTATCTTCCATTTGGGTTCCCACTGTGAAGTATCAACTGTTAAAATTTATTTAATCTTACATTCTTTGACTTGTTCAGTTTCTGAATCCCATTTGAATAACAACAAACCATAACAGAGGTTCTGAATTTTCAAGTTCAGTCCACTCTCTACCATGTTTTTATAATACTTTCTGATTTATACAACTAATTTGAAAGTATTCGGATTCGATGAAGCCTTTTTACTCTAACAAGGAGAAAGGTGCAAAGAATTTCATCTTTCTTTTATTAAAGATGAAATCTTGATATCTTTATGAAATATTATCCCATTTACCTTCATGAAAATAAATATTTAGTACTGAAGAAAAGGAAGATAATACTAGACTTATTTTTCCACATTTGGCATGCTATATATAGCTGAATAATTTATTCTGTTTGTGTCAGATAAACGATATTAATGCAAACCTTCTGGGAGTCTTCATCCTTCAATAGAATTAATTTTGTCAATCCATAATCCAAGATAAACAATTAGCTTGATAATATAATATAAGATTTAATCTCATTTTTCACATCTTGCAAGATTCTAAAATAAACCTTCATTCTTTTGCTTCACCAGATGAGTTTCCTTCCTTTCATTTTCTTTTATTTCTGGTAGTTCTTGATAGACTTCTGCTGATTAGGATTGACACGATGAGGTTTTAGAATTTGTCTATTGTTTGTCTATTCAAAAGATATGAAATACGGCAAGAAGAGATTTTTTATTGAAATATCAAAGAAAGTGATAAGTTACCAAAGTTGTTTGTACTTGTCTGGAGGAAGCAGCGAGTCATTTTTTAAAAATATATCACCTTTGTATCATTTGTATTCTTTTTCTTTTCTTTTTTCATATTCTTCTTAGTTTTGTTCATTTTTATTCTTGTATTTGTAAACCTTAGTAAAAATTATTATTAAAAAAACACCACAAATGTCCTTGCTTTTGTTTGTTTGCCAGTCACTCCTTTTGGTTGTGAACTTTCAGCTGCTCATGTAATGGTGGACATTATACATGCCCCCCTAGAGGGCTCCTGAACTGCCCATTCCACTGTGTTCTGAACCAATTATACCTTCCAAGTGTTCTTTAAGGGGAGCCCCTTGTAGACTGCCTTCCAGTATAGGAAGTCCTCAAACTATGACCACAATAGAGACCAAACTTTCTGTTGCTTAGCAAGTGAGTTTAGTCACATTTTATGACCTTTCTTGTCACAGTTGTTAAGTGAATCACTACAATTGTTAAGTTAGTAACATAGTTGCTAAGTGTATCTGGCTTCCTCCATTGACTTTGTATCAGAAAGTTGCAAAAGGGGATCACATGACCCTGGGACACTGAAACTATCATAAATATGAGCCATTTGCCAAATGTCTGACTTTTGCTCACATGACTATGGGGATGCTGCAATGCCTGTAAGTGCGAAAAACGGTCATAAGTCACTTTTATCAGTGCCATGGCAACTTTGAATGGTCACTTAATAAAAGGTTTTAAGTCAAAATTACCTATAATCCAGATGAGGGATGACCAGGCATGAATGACTGAGCACAGAGCCTCATAATACAGAAAAGAGCACAACTAATGGCCAAATTAAAAGGAAGAGTTAATCGGTGGAAAATGATTTCTTAAACCAGGTTACAAACAAGAGTCAAGCAGCTTAAAGATACAACATGATAAAGCTCTGTATTTCTTGGCAATCACTATGGAATAGAATTCTTAAACAACATGACATATTCATCTCCCCACCTTCTGAGCCTGTTGTGTTATGGACTCGCCCAACAGAAGAACTGTCAGCCAAGTCTCCGAGCCAGACCAATTATTTCATCCAGGATTAAATTCTACACATTAGATATTTAACCAGCACCTGACCTGGCACTTGAAAAACAAGACTTTGAGCTTGAAATAGCTACTGTATTTGTTCTACTGTACCATCGCTATAATGTTAACTATGTGTGAAAGTTTTAAAAAAAGACTCACTAGAAACTATTGGAGTGCTTTAGATATACAGTGATGTACAACTCCCATTTTACTATCTCATCAATTCTGGATGAACATGATTCAACTAAGATTAAATATTTTTCAGTGAGAGTATGATACATATCTGCCTTTTTCTCATTTTAACCAATAGAAATCTGGAATATTAAAGTGGATTATGTTGTTCATGCTGTTTTAAATATTTGGTGCTTTAGACAAAGAAAGTTCCTTAATTTAATACACATACACAATATCCTAATAATAGCTGACTGTAGCTGAACATATGATGAGTTACTAAGTAGATTAGAAGATGATTAGTCATGTGAATAATTAAATGAGAAATGAATCATTTTTAACTGTTAGGATTCTGTTAGTTTTTCCATTTATTTCTCACTTCAAGCAATGGAAATGTCCCTTTAGAAAACTAGATTCTCAAAGTAATTCTTGTATTATATCACGAGTAAAATAGCACCCCTTGCCTACCTCCTCTGCCTTCCCAGGAATTATCATTTGGTCTTTTCAAAAAGAAGTTCCTGTTCTTTTTGTTTTCTATTATTCTAATAAATTTCTTAGTAGTCCTCTGCTAAACTAACGAGTTTTGGTGTTATATTGACTATTTCCTCTTTCTGCAGCTACTCCAAATGCACAGTAGCTGATTCTTTTTGCTGTCTAGACAAGCTACTTTGGTTTTCAAGTTTTCTGTATTTTTCAATAGATTCTATGTGTGGGATTTATGCTATCCCAAATTCAGCTCCTAGTTTATTGGAACATTTGAAGACCCCTCTGGTCAGGAGCTGAAAGGACAACGAAAGGATGGGAACCCTTGTTTCTAAAGTGGAAAGTACTTGCTCTTCTAACTCTTTTAAAAATACCACTTCAACTCTGCAGTCTTTTATAATATAGATTATTATTTCCAATTTGAACATTGCAAGGTTTAAAGCAGGAAAAAATGGACATTTTCCTTATACACTATCTACAGTCGTTTTATATTTATATAGTTCCAAGGTAACTGAAAATCTGTTATTTCTATACTTATTTTGAATCCGATCAGTATATCTTCTAAAATATAAGCAAAGCAATTCTTTATTAAGGTCATTGATCTATTACAAAGGAGTATAGAATACAAACATTTAACAAGCATAGAAGATGCATCAGAGTCTTTTAAGATGAAAAGCTAGAAGATATAAAAGACATGTATTAAAACAAAAAGTGTGTGTGTACAGTATGTGTGTGTGTATATTTGTCCTGTGTACCTTAAGTATTTTTGCAGTAATGCAGCGATGGGGCTAGTACTAATGTCTCTGTAGCACAGGCAATGGAAGAGCACATTGCATTTCTGGGTAAGAAATCAAGGGCAGAGTAGGAGACGACATAACATCAAGACAGAGTAAAGACCCTCCAGAGTTTAGGTACTTTAAATTTAGTTGAATATGCCATGGAGAAGGCAGAGTATCTGTTGAATTCTTCACTGGCAAGAAAGGTTGAGATGTTCTCTACACACTGTTTAATGATTGCTTTGATCTGAGTAGAAGTATCTGGAGAGACGTCCACGAATACGATTTTAGTTGTCACTGTTCATTTTCATGTGGATAAAATATTCATGGTTAATGAGTTAAGTCAAAGGGGCAAGAAGATAGTTGTACCAATATTTGGGTATAGTCACCCATACTCTACTCTCCACTTTCATGAAGCCTATTTGCAGTAACAGAGTGTTATTAGAGATACAATATGGAACTTGAAGGACAGTTCTTAGAATCTGGGATTGTGCACGTCATAGTAGTGCAAAATTTGAAAAGGAAAGCAGCTTATAAAATACAGTATACAACATAAATAATTTGTTTATCTTGAAAGTTAAAAATTGTTACAAAGAATTACATGCACACATTTATCCACATACACACAGCATGTTTGTGTATATGTGTGTGTACATTTTATTAATTAATTTATTTTATTTTTTCAAATTTATATACTGCCCTACTCCTGAAGGACTCAGGGCGGTGTACAGCCATTAAAAACATACAAAAATAAAACATATAAAAATTTAAAACTAATTAAAACAATTAAATTAAGGCTGAAAGTAAAAACATGCTAAACTCCATTAAAACACCAATTAAAATTTTAAAAATCCCACCCCAAGGGGACACATAGGAAATCAGGATAGTCCAGTCTGGAAAAAAAGATGAGTCTTAAGGGCACACCGAAAGACCCGGAGATCAGAGATGGTACGTATCTCTGGGGGGAGTTCACTCCACAAGGTGAGGCCCTTGCTCAAGAAGCCTTCACTGGACCCAGCTCTTTTAAGTAACTATAGTCCAGTCTCCAACCTTCCCTTTGTGGCGAAGGTTGTTGAGAGTGTGGTTGCTCGGCAGTTCCCTCAGTTCCTGGATGAATCTGTCTATCTGGATCCATTCCAGTCCAGTTTCAGGTCTCGGTATAACACTGAAACGGCATTGGTCGCATTAGTGGTTGATTTCTGGAGGGCCAGGGATAGGGTTTGTTCCTCTATCCTAGTCCTATTAGACCTTTCAGTGGCTTTTGATACCATCGACCATGGTATCATGCTGCACCGGTTGGGGGGGTTGAGAGTGGGAGTGGGAGGCACCTTTCTTCGGTGGCTCTCCTCCTACCTCTCTGACTGGTCGCAGTCTGTGTTGGCAGGAGGGCAGAGATCGATGCTGTGGCGCCTCACTTGGTTGGTTCTCTCGCCCTTCCTGTTCAACATTTATATGAAGTCGATGGGTGAGATCATCCATGGCTTTGGGGTGGAGTACCATTAGTACACTGATGATACTCGGCTGTACATCTCCACCCCGGGCCACTTCAACAATGCCATGGAAGTGATGTCCCAGTGCCTGGAGGCCGTGCGGATCTGGATGGGGTGCAACAGACTCAGATTCAATCCCTTCAAGACTGAGTGGCTGTGGATTCCGATGTCTCGACATAGTCAGCTCGTTCCATCACTGACTATTGGGGGTGAAATAGTGGCTCCCACAGAAAGGGTCCGCAATCTGGGCGTCCTCCTGGATGCACGACTGTCCTTGGTGGACTATGTGGCAGCTGTCACCAGGGGGGTCTTTTACCAGGTTTGCCTGGTCCACCAGTTGTGCCCCTTTCTGGATTGGGATGCCATGCATACAGTCATTCAAGCCCTCGTCACTTCCCCCCTGCACTACTGTAATGCTCTCCACATGGGGTTTCCCCTGGGATGCATCCGGAGGCTTCAACTGGTCCAGAATGCGGCCACAAGGAGATTTTGGGGGCGGGGCAGTGCCCATGTGTCCACTTTCCTTCTAGAGCTGCACTGGTTGCTGGTGGGTTTCCGGGTGCGTTTCAAGGTGTTGGTGACCACATTTAAAGCGCTCCATGGCATAGGACCCAGATATTTACAGGACCGCATTCTACTAGCCAATACCTCCCACCAACTGGTCCGCTCCCACAGAGAGGGCCTCCTCAGGTTGCCAGACAATGTTGGCTGACAACCCCCATGGAGAGAGCCTTCTCTGTGGCAACACCCACCCTCTGGAATGACCTCCCCCCCGAGATTCGAACTATTTCCAACCTCCATGCTT
>JANHFO010003389.1:69270-80557 GCA_032468095.1 Pareas carinatus
GTGGGATGAAACCTGCAGCGCTCCGAATCCGCATGCTTGCAGCCAGCTGGGAGGTTCGGAATTCACGCTCTTGCTGGCTCCCAGAAGCGCTTCCAAAGCGCTTCTCAGCTGGCTCCCTGGTGTCTGCCAGCGCGCAAATTCAGAGCACTGCAGGTTTTATCCCACTTCATTTCTCTGCAGTTGGACATCATGGACCCTGAAAATTATTTGATCCAATAAACTGCCCTCCAAGTCAGCAAACACACAATGCACTGCAGCTTTCTGTAATGATTTATTGTTTCCCCATTCCACTGCGTCCTATGTCTAAACCCATATCTGTTCTCGAATTTAGATGGAACGGGGGCATAATGAGCCTGCAGAGCATTTCGAAGATCAGTCCAAGTCATGTTTTGCAATATGTTTGGCTCTGCCAGAGTTCTTGCTGAATCAAAAACTTTGTGGCCACAATGGCTAAGAAAAAGCGCCTTTCAGCAATTGTCTGTTATATTGGGGATATCATGCACTTTGATAAAAAAAATCAAAGTGGATCATGTAGGCATCCCAATGCTATTTCACTAGATTGCAAGGAGTTGGCAGGTGGATTGCTGACATTTTCTTGAGTTGTTCTCTCGTTGTTCTTCCAACCACTTCTCTTCTGTCCTTTGCTCCCAGGGAATCCCACCTTCATCGCCAGGTGAAAGATCATGTGAAGGAAGAAACAGGCTGGAAACTCCAACAGAGTAAGAATGCTTATTTCAATAGCAAAAACAGCAACAGTAACTCAGAACCAGAAAAAAACCCTACACATTCAATTCTGCTTAAATATCGGCACTCTGCACGCCTTAACCAATGAGTGAACAGGAGCCGGACAGCCAGGGGAAGGGAAAAGGGATAATTACTAGCTTCCTTCAGCATGAACTGTTGGCTCCCGGAACTTATAGTAAGATAAAATGAAGGTGAAATTTCAAAGAAAAGGTCACAGTACAAGAAAGGAAAATTATCAATGAAATCTATCAAATTCATTCCAACTTAAAAGAACATGTAAATAAATTATACAGTAACAAATTTTTGAAATGCCATGAATCAGAAGGAATATTTGTGGATGCACCTAGGCATGTCCACATTACACCAATTCTCCAGAAGCTGCACTGGCTCCCAGTTGGTCTCCAGACACAATTCAAGGTGTTGGTTATCACCTTTAAAGCCCTACATGGCTTAGGGCCAGGCTATTTCCGAGACCGCTTTCTATCACATGTCTCCCAGCGACCAGTGAGATCCCACAGAGTTGGTCTCCTCGAAGTCCTGTCAGCTAAGCAATGCTGGCTGGTGGGCCCGCATGGGAGGGCCTTCTCTGTGACTGTCCCAGCTCTCTGGAACCAGTTTCCTTCAGAGATCTGGACCATTCCCACCCTAATGGCCTTCCGAAAAGCCTTGAAGACCTGGTTTGGGGCCATTGATCTTGCCCGATGATCGGGTGAGATCCGACCATGAATGATGTATGATTGATTTTAAATTTTTTAAATGTTTTTAATATGCTTTATATTGCATGGATTGTATTGATTGCTGTGAGCCGGTGTGAGTCCTAGGAGAGGGGCGGCATACAAATGCAATAAAAAATAAATAAATATTTTACCATGTTGGTGGACATGTAAAAAAACTCAGAAGTATTGAAAACATATACATAGTGTAAGGCAGAAAAATTATTTTTTAATTAAAATTAAAAAATTAACTTTGAAATGAAACCACAACTTTTTTTTTACTAGATATAATTTCAGAAAAAAAGAGCAAGAAATATCATAATGATTGAGATACAGTGACAAGAACAAATTTCCACAGCACTGGAAGAAAGCCACAATTCCAACAATATCTGATTGGGAGCTAATGCAACAAAAGCAACCATCACAGTATACAATGTATTCACAACAGAAGTTTAACCAAATTGAAGCAAGAATGATTTTTTATATATACAATTTCTCATGCAAAATGGCAAATATAAATATTTATGGTTTGGCTTCTGTGGGGACCTGCATGTTTAAAAATATAATAAATTATGAGAATCAGTAAAGGAGGGAAGTTAGAAATCAACTAATACTTTTTCTTTATTATTCTTTTCTTGTTTTATTAACATTTTAAGTCATGGTTTATTACTGGTATAATTATTGCTATCATTAATGGTTTAAGTTATCTAAATTACATATATCTTATAAAAGCTTAATAAAACAATTGTAAATGCTGTTTACTATATTGCTTTGGGTGTGTATATTCACCCAAATATACATATACACATACATAGATTTTATATTTATATTCTATCTTATTTGATTTTAACTATTTTACCTGTTGTATTGTCTCATTTGCTGCTTCTTTTACATTATTCCACTAGTCTCATGAATAAGTATTTTTTTAAATTTGTTCTTTGTGAATTTATAAATAAATAAATAATCAGTTTAATTTGATGCATGTGAAACAGTCCCTTTAAATATTGGATGCTTTTGGAATATACAACCTTGGGTTGTTGTATTTGAATAATTTTGTATTTAATTGAACCAGATCAATTCTGAATAACCAAATCTTTAACAGCTTTCTGGATGAAACAAAAGTGGGAGTCATCTGGTTACTAGAGGGGTATTATTACAAAGGACAGGCATTGTGACACGGGAGCTCACTAGGTGACACCTTTTAATGGTTCACAAAGAACCCCCACTCTACTTAATATCAGCTAGATCTATACATCACAGGCATTGTTTATTCTTATATCAGTTTGCTGAGGAAATCATTGAGATGTGGTTCAAACAGTGTTATGAAGGAAACTATAATGGCTACTTTAGGGTCTGCATGCAGCTTACATATTCTTCTAAAAATGTTTAACTCACATTTCACTAAGTAGGTTGGATAAGTATGTCTGGCTAAATGGAACTTTCAATTAAGGATGGAAGGACTAAATGTTACACGTATATGTTTCTGCATGTTTGAGAGTTCTTCTATCCAGTAACCTTTAGCTGTTTGTCTTCTGCATATAAATCTGGTAGAAACAACGCTTTTTGGATTTCACCCACTTCTTCCAATTTGGCCGCAATAGAAGCTTGGTGTTCTGCCTGGATAGAACTACCATGGTTCCTAACTTAGTCCTAAATAAATCTTTGAGAGGAAGATTTCTACCCCAGGTCTACCTTCCCATTCATTTTTACTTCTCCAACAATAAACTACATATTCAACAGACACTAAGCATACAAATGCACACTAAGCTTCCCACCTTAAGTTAAATGAGCATAGGCCCTCTCCTAAATTGCCTGTCATAACTGTCTCCATTCATCTAGAAATAGCCCTTTCAGATCAAACTTTTAGCAATAGCTGGCACTCTGTGTCAAAGTTTTATTAATCAATCATAAGGTGGACATGATGCGAACATACACACTCACAGAAATGTCTTTGGACAAGGTTAGTATTATTCAAATCCATTTAACATTTTACAAGACCAAGTAAACTAGAGCAATGCTATCGCATCATCTTTTCATTTTTTTGAATCTCTGTGAATTATTTGAAAGACTTATCCATTCCCTAAAGGATATCTTGGACTTGTTGTTTCTCTAAAAGCATAAAATTACCTAGAGCTTTAGAGTGAAGGATATTTAAAACTCAATCATTATATGGCATGCCTCCATTTCAGATGTTAAGAAGTGTTGATTAGTTTTATTGATAGAATTCTCAGTGGTATTTATCAGTACCATGAAATGTTGTCAACCAAATGGGTTAGCCTAGGTTGACAAGGTCCCAAATTAGGAAATGCACAAGAAGATGGATTGTTTTTCAGTGTTCATCTAAACCTATAATCTTGGTTTAAAACATCTCATTTAAGAAGAACAGCAGGAGTGAAGGCAGGCTTACATTCAGCTTGATTCACAGAATATAATTGAACAATTTGATATGCCCTACGTGAACATTAAAAAGATGAAAATACGAACATGCCGAACACACTTGGACTATCTTTATCATTTAGTCTAGCAGTGAAAGCAAGAGTCAACTGTTTCAATATATCAGTTTGTTGATGATGGATAAAAATAGATCAATGAGTATGTTGGTAATATGTCACTGTGGGTAGAATCATACCAAGGAGAAATCCACTTAAACAATGAAATTTAAATTAATTCTGAGGGAGTCAATCTAAATTATTATCTTTAAATACTTCTGATGCATTTTCACAAAATGTACATTTTAATTGCAATAATTTTGTATCAAAGAAATTTATCACAACCCACTTCTTTTTAAAAATATCTAATCCAGAGTTTCCCAATATGTCTGGAAACTATCTGAGATATCTAAGATATTTGTGATTTTATTTTAAAGAAATTCCAATTCTCCATTCAAAATTCTTATTTATCAAAAAAGAAATCTTCATATTTTGTTTTAATTTTAATTGTTTTAATTCTAGGTGATATTTCAGTGCTGACTCCAGTTTCATGTTAGTGTTTACCAACTGATCTCTGCCCTCATTTTGCAAACACTGAATTCATATGACGTTCTTCATAATATGTATACTTTTAAAATCATTAATATAAAAATATTAAACTAGACTAGACTAGATTTTTAAAGTAAGTAAGAACTGCTGTAGATAGGAAAGTGTTTCGAATAAATGTTGATAACTCAATTTGGAATTGGAGTATACTTAAAAGAATCAAATTACTCTCTTGCTAGTCTTCCTGGGCTCAAGCCAGTCTGTGAAATCACAAGTGGTAGTAGAGGTTAGCAATGTTGTTGTTATTGTTATTGTTGTTGTTTTTGTTGCATTATAAACAATTTTTTTCTAGTTGCAACCTTCCACAGGAAAAAAAGCACTTGATGTTTCAGTCAGCACTTGGTTCTCTAAATGAAATTGCTGACAAACAGTTTGTATGTATTTTAGATGGACTGACTTTGAAGATTACTCAATACTGGTTATTTGGGGGACTTATTGACTATACTTGTAACCACAGTTTTCTGCATCTACTTTACAATGCTGGCCTTAAACTATTAAATTATTAAAGTAAGAAAATCTGAAGGGCTGATGTCATCAACATGAACTTGTCTGTGCCCTAACATCATTTTTAAGCTCCCACTTGCTTGCTCACCATTGATATTACAAGATGCAAGAACAAGTCCTTTTTCTCATCCATGTAAGTGCAATTAATTTATAATTTTATCTTAAGTGAACAGGAGGAAATTCTGATTTCTACAGGCCTAAGTCAAAGGTTTCTTGATTCCAGATTCTGTTCTGATTCTATGAAGAAACTTTCCACTCTTCTATATTTCTCTTACCTCCTTTTTCTCTATATACTGTAGATACTGGTAGAAAACAGTTGTTTTCTCACTTCTTCTGCATAGCAAATAGTACCCTTGAATGCTGAAGACAGGAAATGATTGCTACTCAATTCCTTCTCCATGGAAAATATTTTCTGATGATGATGAAGAAATGCAATAACAATAATAATAATAAATGCAGAAATATCTTCACTTGTTAATTTTTTCTCAATTGCCAACAACAATGAGAACTGTTTTTAATAAATACTGGACTTTTTCCTTGGTAAACTTCGTGGATTTCTTAATTTGTCACAAAGCCGGACTGCATTTTAATAAAAATAAATTGAATTGAGTTTTCTATTGTATTCATGCTGCATCAAAATCAGATGTTTAAGGAGAGTATGACATTAAGATAATATGCAGGAAAATGTGTAACAGGAAATAATCTCTTTTACTTACACAAAAATTGTACTTATTGCCAGTTAAGAAGAAACATTGAGACATTGCTACCTTAGATCCCAATTAGGTGAAAGATCTACAACCTTGCTATGCTTTCTATAAGCCTTAATTGTGTACAGAAAGATATGTCTTTCAATATTCCCCACTAACTGATTTAAGGTCTTGACTTTGTATGGTAAGAAGATTACGGAAATGCCTGAAGGACAATTCTGGAGCTGAAACCAAATGCCCTCATGCAAATTAAAGCTGCAAGAAATTCTTTTCATCATATTATTAGTTGTGTAATTAATGCATCCCTGTGTACTGATAAGGATAATGCCATGTAATTAATTTTTTTTAAGAATTAAAGCCTCATCTTTATCAAGTCTCATGGTCCACTTTCATGTTTATAGCTGTGAATATAAATTCGCTTATCTAATTATGACATGACTAGTTTCATTGTTCAAAAGAAACCACTCTAGAGTTTGTTTTATTTTATGTTATTATTAATCAGATCCTCAATTTTAAAAATCACCAAAGACCAAAGCGCTAAGTTTTAAGAGCTTTTTTTGTTGTTGTTAAAGCTCATCAGTAAAATTTGTCTGCTGGTTTGGATAAGGTGTAGTTTAGTTCATTTGTTTGCTGTGCTTGTTTTTTCTTCCATGATTACCCATTCTGTTTACAAAAAGTCTCAATTAGCATTTGAATAGGAACTCAGAGAGCAGACTGGTTGAGAATTCTTATAGAACTAATTTGGCAGAGCTCCTTCATTCTCTTTCTCTTCTCCTCCTATTACAGTCTCTTTCTTTGCCTCTAATCAAGTTCCAGTTATTAAAGCCAAAATAAAAGAACTGATTTTCCATTACACTGATGCAAGCTGAACAGAGCCCTGTTTTGCCTATTCTTTCAGCTGTGCTAATTGGACTCAAAGGAAATATTTATTTTATAATAGCAAGTGAAGAATTCATTACATTATATAGCAAAGGAAAAATATGAAATTACCAATAGCAGTGGGCAGTACATATATATATATATTTTCAGGGCACTTTCCTTAATACTTCCTTACTATCAATAGTATTATAAAAATTATCAGATTTAATGACTTCATGTAGACAACTCTGATCATCATAAAAATACTTATAGATCTCTGAAAAGATTTCTGAGAAGTTTGACAAGCCATAGAGAATGTGCTGATTTATCTAGAGAAAGCAATGTTCTAGCATGACGAGCTATGTGTCACTTTAAGCTGAGTAAAAATAAATAAGAGTGTTAGAGTATTCTTAGAGAATAGCAGATCAGCCACAAATGTTGTCATCAAAGGTGTTCTTTGTTAGATGAAAAAACATCTGTCTTAATCTTCCTGTGTATCTTTCTTCTTTAATAAAATTATGCCAATATGTTGGCAACTTTTAGTGGAAATATGGGGATTCATCCCAGAATCACAGAATTAGAAGGGTTAAAATACAATCCAGGTCTAATTGTAGCTGAGGGATCAAAATGGAAGCTCTCACCATAGATGACTATCCAGCTTCAGCTAAACATATCAGGAAACAGCAATAATAATAGCACTTAGACTTACATACTGCCTCATAGTGCTTTAAAGCCTTCTCTAAGCAGTTTACAAATGTCAGTATATTGTTCCCCCAAATCTGAATTCTCATTTTAACGATCTCAGAAGGATGAAAGGCTGAGTCAACCTTGATCCAGTCAGAATTGAACTCCTGGCAGTTGGCAGAATTAGTCTGCAATATTACATTCTAACCACCATTTCTCTTAAATGGGAATTTAGACCACACCTCTAAGCAGGTGGTTCCAATGTCAGACTATCTCTGAAAACACATTTACTGATCTAACATCTGTAGCTCCTGTTTTAACATAGTAGCTGGTCCTGACTACTAGGATACAGGAAATATCCAAAATGGGTCCCTTCATTTTCTCTCCAGTTCATTTTTAGCAAACCTTCTGCCAAATGGTTTTGGAGAACGGGTGGAAGACAAGACTTTAAAGGGATGTTGTCACCCTCTTTCTGCAAATCTAAAGTTTACTTGAATTTAAATTCTAGTAGGCATGCTAGAAATGTGTGCACAATTCAGCATTGACTTCTGGCAACTGCCTGGAGACGATCCTGTAGTTTTTTTGGTAAGTTTTTTCAGAAGTGGTGTGCCATTGCCTGTTTCCTACAGCTGCTTTTGTGCATAAGGCAACTACTCATGATCTCCAGGTTTCTAGCCTCATGCCTTAACCGCTGCACCAAACTAACTCCTCATCTAGCAGTTGTCCTAAATTTACAACCATGCTTCCAGTCTTTACATTCTGTTATGAAAAAATGCATAGTATATGCCTTGAATCTGAATCATGCCCGCTATTAATTGGGTATGTACATGTGTATATGTTAAGGTTGATGCCTGGAAGATTTTCTGTGTCAAAGGAATATTCTTAAGATAGGCAAAAAAATTTCTTGTGGATTCTCCTGTCTTCTCAGAACTTTTTTATTATTATTCTGAGCCTAAAAAACCATTGAGTAATTGATATTGTCCCTCTATGGTTTCTAGATTTAGACAGCTCTCCTCTTTATTTTCTTGTTAAAAGCATGAAGTATTCAAAACCACGTGAAGATTCAATGGGACTATGTCCTCCCAGCATCCTTACAGGCAAGTTACTGCATGCAAAGAGGGCATTTCTAATCCAAGTTTTGCAACAAAGCTCTGGATTAATAATTACTCTACAAAAGCCAGGGAGAGAATGAATGGCTCTGGATAAAGGCAATAATTCTTTCTTGCAGAGCAATAAAATATCAGACTATTTTTATTTTAGTCACAAAAAGAAAGGGTAAGCTGGAAAGAGCATTTGATAGCTTGATTGCAAATGAGAGATTTCGTCACAGTCCAGCTGGTGCTAGCCACAGAGGCTATTGGATCATTTGTATTAAAATAACTGATTAATGATGCTCATTTTCAAATGTTTGCCCTCTAGCACTGGTAGGGATAAGTTTGTATTTGTTGCTTTCTAACAAAAGATTTTCAACAGGCCCTTTAGCATAATGGGGATGTTTTATAATGTTAAAGAAGATTAAGGTGACAGTCAGGCATTTTTTGGTTGTCATAAGAACAACTTTTGTGAATTTTGTTTATTGAGTTTGTTGTAAATTAATTACATATATGGAAGACAAAGATGCTGATTTAATTTGAATATTTGCTTAGTTTTGTTGGAGCAGCCTGAAAGTTATTTCAAGATTAACTGCTTTAATTAAATTAATAAAACAATATGATATAGGGTTACCTTCTAAAGTGGAATGAAAATAGCTTTAGAATAAATGTGTTTCTCAAATGTGTAATTAAATGTCACATTATTGTAGCAGCCACCATGAAATAAATCTTATTTTTTGGGAAGTTAAACCACAATTAAATAGTATTACCGGGCTACATATACAATATTTTTTAAAAAAAATCTGGACAAAGTGGCAAGAAGTTATTTTAAAATCAAATTAAAGACTGAAAATTTATTGGAATGTGATTGTGATATTACTACAATAAATTGGGCTATGCAAAACTTTGAAGGAGTGCTTCAGTTTTACAAAACCTCAGTTGAATCATTTCATCAGGAAAAATTCATAAATCAAAGTAATTGTAATAGTTTACTTTTTAGCAATGAATTAAATAAGATAGCTTTGAAGTCTCTCCTTGTCTTTCAAAGCACTATGTTGGTTTTTTATTATTATTCTGATTCAGTGATTTTTAAAAACAATATACAATGTTGAATTTTAGTTTTATCTATGGGAAATACTGACAGGTATTTGGTACTATAATGGAATCTCTAGTATTGACAAAAGCAGTCAGCCAATTAGATTTATTATTTCTCTAAAATCTCTGCCAATGTGAACTCTTTTATTGTGGTAAAACTAGCATTACTTTGGGTTTCATTCACTTTCTTAGCTATTGATTTTTTCAGTGTGAATGGAAAAAAGTCTTAACTTTATTCTTTTTTGTGCTAGTGTAATTACAATTTTTTAATGTTTATCCTGTTAACTTCACTGGGAGTTCATCTCATCTCTCAATATTCTGAAGACGTGTCTATCCTCACCTTACTTTGAAATTGTTCTTGACTGAGGCAAGTTTATGTCTCTTGACAATGAGTAAATTGGTGCCAGGTGCTAGTCTTGAAGTTATCTGCTCTAAAAATAGGAGCAGATTTGCTACATATCTGTGAGATATGAAGTTAACTAGTTTATTCCTGAATGATTACATTACTAGACTTGACATGAGATACTCCATGTTTGCCCTCTATAACCTGAAGCACTGGAACTTGGCATAATTTGTATTGTTCTGCACGCAATTCCTTAACTCATGTTAATGCAGATGCTTGATGGTACAAATTCCAGTCTGATAGTCCTAAGCCACCTCTATTTTTGTTGTCTTGCAATAACTTCTGTTTTTTTCTTGCTTTTTTCCCTTGCCATATATATTTAGTAACCATCATTTTTCTTCAGAAAATATTTCACTCAAGTGTATTGGTATTGTTTGAAATAAAAATAGTATTTTCAGTAAAATATTCATTTTCACTTTTGCAATTCCTCCTAACAATGATAACTAGATTTTTCCATCATTTCAAATCACTCTTAATCTTATTCAAAAGTCTATCATGGATATTTTCTTTTAAAGTAGAACATCTAGCTGTTATATATATTTTCCTAAATATTGTAGTTTTTTTACGTTGCAGGTCCATACTTTCTATTAATTTTTCTTTTTGATCTTCTGTCGTATTCTTAACTATAACCTTTGTTTTTTCTTTATTACTTTTAAGTCCTGCTACCTCCCCATATTCTTTTATTCTCCATATCAATTTAGGTATCATAATTGTTGCTTCTTTCAAAATAAATACCAAGCCGTCTGCAAATGCTTGTAACTTATAAATTTGGTCTTTCACTTTCAGTTCTTTAATGTCCGTGTCATCTCTGACATTTCTCTTCAGAATTTCTAATGTCAAAATAAACAGTAAATGGGAGATTGGACAACCTTGTCTCGTACCATTTTTTATCTTGAAACTCCGTTTATTCTCCATTAACTATTATTTTCGCAGATTGTTGAGAATAAATTGTTTTAATCATTTTTATAAAGTCCTGCCCAAAAATCATCACTTCCAGCTGCTGAAACAAAAACTGCCAAGAGAGATTGTCAAAAGCCTTTTGTGCATCCAGGAAGGCCAAAGGTTCACAATATTCCAAAACATCCAATATTGTCCTCAAGCTATTTTTAATTTGCCTCTTTGGTAAAAACCCATATTGACCCTTATGTATAAAATCTCTCAGTCATTATTGAAGCAAATATTTTGTAATCCACATTTAATAGGGAAATCGGATGATAGTTCTTGATTTGTGTCACATCCATCTCTTCCTTCAGAATCAATGCAATACTGGCTTCCAGCCATGTTTTTGGTATTTTATATCCCATCAACAATTCATTATAAAAATCCTTCATTGGTATATAATAATAATAATAATAAATTTTATTTATATCCCGCCCTTCTCCCGAAGGACTCAGGGCGGTTTACAGGCAGTTTAAAACAAACACATAAAGATACAGAGACAATTAAAAACATA
>JANHFO010003389.1:82895-94869 GCA_032468095.1 Pareas carinatus
ACTGACCACCATCAATAATAAAAGCATCCAGCATAGCCAGTCTCCGTCTCGTTCTTGGGTATCCACGATCTAACATCCTGCTTAGTTTAAACCAGTGGGCCCCAGCAACATTTGGGTGGGCTGCAAGGGCCTGGCCTGGCCAACGAGCACCCAGAGCTAAGCCTGGCTGGCGGGAGCACTAGAAGCTCAGCCCGGAGCGAGAAAGGGGGAGTAGAGCACGAGAGCTGTTTGTGTGTGTGTGTGTGTGTGTGTGTGTGTGTGTGTGTGTGTGTGTGTGTGTGTTTCTGTCTGTCTGTCTCTATGTGTGTCTCATTCTGTCTGGGTGTATGTGTGTGAGTCTATCTGTCTGTCTCTCCCTCCCTCCCCCTCTCTCCCTCTCCCTCATTCTCTCTTCCTCTCTCATTCTCTCACTCTTTTTCCCTGTCTCTCTCTGTGTGTGTCTGTCTGTCTGTCTTTCTCTCTCTGTGTGTGTGTGTCTCATTCTGTGTGTGTGTGAGAGAGAGCGAAAGACAGAGAGAGACTCTCCCTCCCTCTCTCCCTCTCCTTCTCTTTCTCTCTTTCTTTCCCTTTCACTCTGAATCTCTCTCTGTGTGTCTGTCTTTCTATCTCTTTCTCTCTCACACCCATTTTCTTTCTTTCTTTTTCTATGTCTCTCTCTCTTTCTCTCTCTCAAGCAGGAACAAACATACTAAAAATGTGCAAAACTTAAATGAGCTTCAATTATTTTGCAATTATTAAACTAACTTTAATAATTTTGCTACAATTAAACAATCTTTAAAGATTTTGTTATGATTAAATAAGCATTTGTGATTTTGTTATTAGTAAATAAGATTTTTTTAATTTTGTTATATTAAATAGGTGCCTTTTCTATTAATAAAATGGAAGTTCTCTGATCATTATTTTAGAAATGTGTGTATCTTTAAAAAAAATTCATATTGGTGGACCTCGGGGTTTCAAATTATGAATTTGGTGGTCCCCGAGGTCAAAAAGGCTGGCGGCTACTGGTTTATATAGTCCACCTTAATGCAGATGGATGCTGTGCTTGTTCATGATTTGACTTCTGTTCGCTATGAGGCAGCACAAGGAGTAAATGCCGAGCACTGATTGCAAAACACCTAATCCTGCCGCCATTTATTGCCAATTTGCCCCTTAGCTAGTTTCTGAGATTTCATAAGTCTTATTACCTTCCAAAAATGGTTGAAGGCTAATATTAACAGTTATGAGGACTAGAAACATGGAGGTTTTGTTCTTTGAATGGGAAAGTTTTTGAATATTCTGGATTTGCAAAGTAGGACTGCAGATGTGGCAGAAACAACCCTTCCTGAAAGCTGCATGTAAAATATTTGTCTTCTTAAAAGAGAAAAAAAATCTGGCTTGTGTCTTAAGGTTGTTTCAATCTTTTTTTCCTTTTTTATTGTTTTCTGTTAATATATTTCAATTCACATTCACAACAAGTCAGATAGAGATATGATCATGGAGACAGGATCCAATCAAAAAATTCCTCCAAATACATCATAATCATAACTTAGAAATCTAATATCATCAATATCATACTTTTTGAACATTGTTATTAATCTCTATTTTTCCTTTTACCAATCCATTTTCTTCTCTTTCTCCACATCCCTGCCTTTCCTTCTTATCCTCCCTTCCAAAAACTGCCTTTTTCTCTTCCACTAAAAGAGAAGTAATAGCTATAACAACGATTATTGCTTGTATTTCAAGATATGAGTCTGGAGTGTCTATTCAAACCCTTAGTCCTTCCAAAGAACGGAAAACAAAAATACTACAGAGATATCACTGTATGGATGTCTTAAAAATAGGAACATATTGTCTGATGCATTATTTTCCCTCTCAAATTTTACTTCAAATTTGTAAACAATGATGTATCGTTGGAAAGAACTTTGTCTTTTGATTTGGTGATATCTAATTTTACCTAAAATTAAAAGAACAATTGCAAAATCATTTTAAATCATAACTATAAATACCCCAAAGAAAAAATATATTTTCTAGAAAGGAGAATGAGGTAGGTAGATAGATAATCTCCTTTGACAATGTCACATTTGAACTGTCTTACTAACATATGTATTTTGGAGATCAGTGAAGATCATGCATATTGGACAGTCCATTAATTTGGGTGCTGTTTGTTTCAATGTCCAACATTTTATTTATTCATAGTACTGCAGAAGAGAAGAATATAGGCACAAAATATTCAGGAACCTATAATGTTGGATTCTTGGAAAAAATTTGGGTGACAAATGTGAAATTTACACAAACAAAAAATCTTAGAGAAATTTTTTATAAAATGTTTTATAGATGGCATTTGGATCCAAAAAAGTTAGCGAATATGTATCCAAATGTGCAAGCTAAGTGCTGGAGATGTGATTGAAAAGATGCTACTTATTATCATATCTGGTGGATTTGTAAAAAGGTGAAAGCATTCTGGATAAGAATCTGGTGAATTATGCAGAATATTTTGAAAAAAAGGATAAATGTTTTTGTACTTTTTGAAAAACTTTTAAATATAAAAAAGAAGAGAAGAATATAATCAACACGTAAAATGGACTCAGCATGGCTAAAGCAAACAGTAGAACAGAGAATTGGGACTGATCTCCTTGGTACAGGTAAATTTTGATTCTAAGAACCAAAAACATATGTAGCCATTAATGAGAAAATTGAATTATATAGTACAGTAAAACCTTGGATTGTGAGTATAATTGGTTCCGAAACCATGCTTGTAATCCAAAGCACACATATATCAAAGCAAAAGAGTTCTTTATTAGCCTACCTAAAGAAGAACCTAGATCTAGCGCACATATGTCAAACACAAGGCCCATGGGCCTAATCTGGACATTGACCTGCTTGGATCCGGCCCGTGGAGCTGCCCTAGAGGCAAGCAAAGTACTCCCTGATGAGGCGGTGGCGCAGGTAGGGGGGCAATGACTGTCCTATTTTATATTTGGATATTTGGAGTGATATTGATGTAAATGCTAATAGAACAAGTGGAAATTGCCCAAAAGGAAGTTGGAAATGTACATTTTAAGTGTGAGGAGAGAGGAGAGGAAGCTATTGATAGTTCATAAATGCAATAGAAAGCAACAACTTTTCATCTGTCTAAACATTTTTATTTGATTCAGTACAAGCTATTTTAATTAACAATATTGACTTAAACTGCCTTATGCATGTGTATCACTATTAAGCCTTTTACTTGGAACAGAATATATTTATATAGGAAAGAGAGATTAAGCCACAAAATATGTAGCTGGTTTTAATTCTTATATCCTTTAATAATGAATAGTACTTTGATGTTCATTAATAGGAGCTATGACATTTAAATACAGAAAGCTGAACTAAAAGGAGGCATTTGTGCATTGTTTTAAGATTTTATACTATGGATTTATTTATAAAGAGATTACCATTATCTTATTGCATGCATTAGGGGGAACTTACAACAATTTTAACAATGCACAATAATGAATAAAAGATACATATACAATATAATACATATTGTTACATGTTTTTTGGACTCCCGAAAGAATGTTGTAAAAAGAATGGATATTTTTACAAACAATTGATCTCATGATTTTGCCTTTCAGCAGGTAAACGATACATGCAAAGAAACACAATAATTAAGTAAAGATTAAGGGGGATTTCCCCATAAAATTCCCAACTCCTATCCAGAGTTGTTTAGGAAGAATCAGAGTAACAGGATGTTCATGATCATTGGTCAGAGAATTGTTTTTAATTCCCTGAAATGAAACAAAATAAGAGGACAAAAACGCTGTGCTTTCTTCCCCTCTCCCATTAAATCCAGTTTTGATAAGCCTTCACACCCTCTGCAAGTCAGAGAATGAAGTGTCATCCATATGCTATCTGTTACAGGGTTTTTTTATTCACAATACTGGAAAATAGATTTTGTGAAGACTTCATACACATTTCTTTTTCAGTTTCTCTTTAAAAAAATAATGAAGTGCTCAGTAAGTTAGAGATGTCAGGGAGATCTGCAGTGAATTATATAAAGTAGTAATTCAATGTAAGGTATAATCACTATGTCCAGAAGCAAGATTAAGACTCATAGGCATGATATAAAATAGATTTATCTCTATATATACCATGTCTTTAAACCACTTGCCAAGGTGAAGCTTTTAATGAATACTGCTCTCGTTCAATTGTACATTAAGTTACTATTCTCAGAAAATGCAATTCATTCAGCCTTTTATATCTAACAGGCTTGTAAAATTATAACTCTGTATACATTCCATAGGCAACAGTAAAGCCAATTTATATTTCAAACCAAAACTAAACTTGATAGGGTAATGACATCTCATTTTCAAAAAGCCTGTGCAGTTAATTTTTGTAGTTCAATTGTGAGAAAAAAGTCTGCATAGAAATAATCCCACTTTCAATCACAGCTTTCTTTTTTGCTAGTCATACTTTTTGAGTGGGGAGTAAGTGAAGAAATGTTCAGTTTGCAAAGTATGATCACATATGGCGAGCATCTCAGTTGTTCAATTATGATGATGCATTTCATTACTGTGTTGAATATTCCTTTCTTTGTCAAGGTGTGAGTAGTAAATGGTTCTTCTGCGTACAATATTTTCTAAAGGTTGTTCCTTTTCAGTTCCTGTATGATGTTTTTCTGGACTTTGAATTTCAACAAGAAGAGAATTACTTTTGCCAACATATGATACCTTATCCAGGAATTTCATTCTGATACCATAAATCCCAGTCAAGTGCATGTGGAAACTATAATATTTCTGACATTTATAGTATCATCTGGAAAGTTTTTATTAATATTTATATAATTAATACCACTCATTTTTGCATGACTTCTCATGGAATCTCTAATGCAACTTAGCCCATTGATGAACTCCAAGAAAATTACCATGCAGCTATTATCACTTTTATAGTAATCATTCAATATTAAAGTACCACTGTATGAAATATAAATGAAAGTATTAAACTAGAACTACATAAATACAACTCTAGTTTCAGCCATAGAAGCTTACTGGGCTTTTTTTTCTTTACAAATATTTAGACTAACATGGGGTAATGTGGTCTTCTATGAAGACATTGATTTTATCCAGTCCATACCTGTTTTGTTTCAATATGGCCTCAAGGTTATCTGATCTAATTACTTAGAGAGTAATTGTAGCACATAATTACTCACTGATGTTATCTTAATGACATTGTACAATTCTAATTTTTCCTTTCTCTATTTCACTGATAGTATTAGTTCAGAAATGAGTTTTGTGAAGATATCTGCCAATATCTATGTACATATTGGATCATAATAAGAGGGAATGAAAATTGAAAGACAGGATAGGACAGCTAGAATTTGTTCCTCGCTTTGCTTCTGCACAAGTGTTTCCTTTTTAAAAAGTGTAACTGCTGTATTATTAAATTAGTAGTCTTAGAATATACAAAGACAAGTTTTTTTGTGAACATTTATTTCTGAGTGATGAGATAGAAGATTAAGCAATAAGGTGCTTCTGTTAGTGATAATAAATGAAGTAAACAAGTAAATAAGTAAGTAAGCGACCCATAGAGAAAGAGACGATTGAAGGAAACTCAATCCATGCTGTCCATATCTTATCAATCCAAAGTTTTCTAATAGCTAAAAAAGCTAGTTAGCAAGCAATTTTTGGAAGTGATTAGAAAGGAAAATATGCAAATCCAATGTTCTTTTGAAGGTGTCAATCAAAATTTGGAGTGTGTGTGAAATATGACTATTACCTTGTTTCTCAGAGCTCTAAACTCACCTGAGATTGCTGTCTTGCGGTCTCCTTGTGAGGAGCAATTGTATGCAGCACCTGTGGTTGATCTCAAGTCCTTTACTTGTTGAGAAAGAAATTACAAGGATTTGGATTATTCTCTGAGTCTTCATTCTATTCTAGTCATAGACTCCATATTTAGTGGAGCTGCCTTCAGTTCACAATTTCCACACAGAAGTTCAGGATAATATCCTGATGAAATATGTAATAATTGAACCTTCCAACTATATATACAATTCTTTCATGCTGTTATTTCATTGTTCATCTTGTGATTGACCAAGACACCAGATCCTGTCACTTTGGCAACTTCCTAAGCTACTATTATGGTCTCCTCAGTGACCTACATTGATGTCTCTACTTTAGGCAGATTGTTGGGGCAATATGCTGATATTTGTAAACATCTCAGAGAATGCTGTAAAGCACTATGGATTGATATATAAGTCTAAGTGCTATTGTTATTTATTTTCTATTGAAAGATAAAACTTAACATTAATCTCTTTATGCTGTTTGTCTTGCTAGTATATGTCCATTGCTCTGTCTTGCTATCTTTTTATCATACACAAATTTTTATGTCACATTTTTGAAAGTCATACTTAAGTCATTTGTAAATATGTTTCATCCAGTATGGTGCAAAACCACTGACATTAGAAAGTCATGAACAATAGTTAAACCAGCTCTGTATCTATTTGTGGTGGTGGCAAATAATTAAATGTTATTTGCAAGGTTCCAGCACCATCTCCCAAGATGAAAATTCCTTACCTTTTCTTTCCTGAAGGAACCCAAAGACAGAACAAGAAACGTTAGAGAGCTGTTTAAGTTCAAACCCTTTCTAACAAAGACACACTCCCATGGTGTGGTATTAAACATAATCATAATCTTGCTAAATTTTCTTGGTTGCTAAACTTTCAATAATTGACGATATTACCATTATACCTTCAAATATATCAGGTGTCTTCTTCAAATAATTTGTTTCCCAGCCTTATTTATATCTCAGATTATCATTCTTGACTTATGCATGTGAAACAGTCACCTGAACCGGTAGTGACTAAAATATGCATGTCAGATAGGTTTATCTGGAAATCTTGGGTAATGTTTCAGATAATAGTTTCTTATATCATTTTCCACAACTTTTCAACTTTTCTGTTCACTACCAAATCAAGTTATTCTAAAGCAGTGGTCCCCAACCCTCTCTCCGTGGACTGACACTGGGCCACAGCATGCTAGCAACCAGGCCATGCAAACAAGCCAAGCACCATTTGCAAGATGCAGGAGCATGCAAAACCACACACCCTCCAGTCCATAGAAAAACCTTTTCCAATGGAACCAGTCCCTGATGTCCAAAAAGTTGGGGGTCACTGTTCTAAAGAGAATTTTAAAAAGTTTTTCCCTGTTGTGACTATGAATGTCAAGGAGCAAAGAAAGGTTATGTGGAACATTTCAGGTTATATAAAGAAAGCCCTATTTTATTTTCCACTTAGGAATAGTAGAGTACAAATAGAAAATCGAAAGATAGAATGGAAATGTAAAGAGAAAATGAAGAAGTCCTTATTGCTACATCATAATTAAAGAACCTTTTTCTCTACCTTTTTCTCATGATTCATTTATCTTTACTTAAGACCCTCATCCTAAATCTCACAAAATCCTAGATAATTTTTGTGCACTGCATACATGATTTTGGGCATTGGACTTTGTTTTGAACATAGAATTTAATTGCTTCCCTCAATGGTTTCCTGCAGCAAGCTATGAAAAGGAGGTTATAATATAACATTTAAAATCTGGAATGATTCCAGATTTTTTTTTACTACTGACAAAGTTATAGATAAATGCTTGAAGTTGTGAATTGGCTTCTCTTTCCCCCACAATTAACTGGACCATTCAGATCCCAAGGGACTAAGGTCTAGCTACAATTATTCCAAATTTCAAAAAAGTAAAAGAAAAGTTCCAGTAACTTATTGCCCTATATGTCCCTTGAGCATAATTAGCAAAGTGTATGCAAAACACCTAGCATTTATTGATTTTAGGACAACTTTTGATAATCACAAGAGACAACCTATGATTCAAATTTAAAAACAAAGCAACACTATTAACCGATGCCTTTTGTTTTTACTATTATGAAGAAGGTGAACTAACATAGGTTTTACTATTTAGAAGTCACAGAACTAAAAGTCAGACAAGTATCAGGCCATCTTACAAGAGAAGTTCCTGTGAGTAGAAGAAAAGATATATGACTATATCTTTATGCCCTTACTATTAAATGATTAAATAATACAGCTGGTGGTCCACTTAAGGAAGAGTGATTATCTATGAATATACACACAACACTGCAATAATATCATTGACCCCCAGCTGACATGAAAAAAACCCTATGTCCTTTTGTGCATATAAGAGACCTTAGGGAGCAATTATTCAAAGACATTTTTTCTTCATTTTCTAACTCAACATTGGCAGTTAGATGGCCATGTAATAGAACAAATTAAACTCCTGAATATTTAAAAATAGCCCTTCAAACAGCAGGAAAACCCTTTCCATCATGAATATCTTGGTCAAAATATTTTAAGAGCAGCCTTAGTGCAGAAAAGATACATGTGGCATGTGGAGAGTTCATATTCATGGCATAAAAACTGTTTGCTACTAAAGCTTATGCTCTATCACAGCATGACCCAATTGAGCTCTTTTGGGGGGTGGATAAAGATATGAATCAATTTTAAGATATCATTCTATCAAAGTATCATCTATTGCTATTTAAGGAAGATTGCAATAAAGAATGGTGTAGTTACTATGTATAAATAGGTGAGTACAAAATAAAATACTAACATAACAATATGGTTCTGCATATACTTATCTAGCCTCTGTTGTTTAGTTCCTTAATGCTTATTTGCCTGTCTACCACTGTCATCTATTTCTTTCTTTTAGAGTTGCTTATCTTGTCAGAGTGGAATGCTAATTTCTCACCTTTGCTAGTTTTGATGCAGCTAGGAAAGAAAGAGAAAAAGCAAAGAGAATACCTTTGTTTCTCTCTCTTTAACTAGCTGTCTTTTTCACTCAAGCTTGTACCAAGACTTTGGTTTTTCAGCAGCAGTCTACACAAGGCTGCCTTTTCTATGACTGTTTCGGTCCTTTCTTTTTTCCTGCTTCTTCCTAGACCCCTAGTTTATTTGTACTCTTCAGTCATGGATCATTGATGCTTCCCTTACAGTTGGTTGCTGTTTCTTCTCAGTCACATGTGGTCTGGTCATCTCACTCAGGGATGGCATTTTCTTTAGAATTTGGAAAAATATATAATCCCAGCAGAGTCACTTGAAATCTGAAGGTCATCCCAGATGCCAGCACTCCACCAACTATTGAGGAAGAATTGAGGATCTTTCAGAGTAGTAATGGTGTTTATAACGTGGCCAGATTAAAGCATATGGATGTTACCAGACAAGAAAAGAAAATCCAAAATTGAAAATTACAGCAGAAACATGAAACATGAAAAGCAGATAAATGGGTAATCTCAACAGAAAGAAAAATGCAATCTATCAGGAACAAATTAACACTTGGGCATCAATGAATTGAAATAGATTTCCACTGGACATTTTCAGTCACAAAATCATGCTATTTATTACTCAGGTATGAAAAATAAGAAAAATGATGCTGGTTTCATACTTGGGAAGGTTATAACAAGGACACTACTTGAGTATAATGAAATCAATGATCAAATAATATCAATTTGACTTTATAGGCAATCCTTTTATACATCATTATTCAAGCTAACACGCCAAACACTGATGATGATGAAGAAGAGGCTGATGACTTTTATTGTCAATTTCAATCTGATATTGATAGAAAATGCAAGTAGGATGTGCTGCTTTTGGGATGAAAAAAATTGGAAACAGGACAAAAATATAGAGTCTAGGAAACAGACATGAATCAGAAGAATTGCTTATAAACTTCTGCCAATCCAATTATTTATTCAATGCTAACACAGTATTCGAACAAAGAAAATATTGAGTATAGCCATTAAGTACACAGAAATAAAATTGACTCTATTATTGGCACAAGAAGATAGAAATGTTTGAGTATAACACAAAGATATGGTCAGAGGTTGACTGTGGAACAGATTATGAACTGTTCATATGCAAGTTCCAAGTCAAACTAAAGCAGAAGTTTCCACAATTTTTTAATCAGGAATTGCTATGAAACCCTGAACTTCATTGATAAAGTAACTGGGAATTATATTAACAGTTTATTTAAGGATCAATGTGAAAAGAGACAACTAAACCTCAAAAAAACAGAAGAGAGTAACCACATAGCAGAATAATTTTTTGCTAATTGCTAAGGAGAGAGGAAAAGAAAAGTCAAAGCCATATAAAATTCTTTGGGAGAACCTTAGCAAAAAAGTAGTGTCACAATGACATATGTATGACATTGGTAAAGATATTAAAATTGAAACAAGAAAAATCTTCCAAATGATTCTTTACCCAGGAGGTTGCAATTTCAAGCCATATGGTAAAGAATCTAATTGAGAGATAGTAAGAAAGAAAGATCACAATTGAAGGAAAATACTGGAGATCTCAACATCCAACATACCTTAGATGATATGTAAGAGCTACTTATAAGAATCTCTATTACTAGAAAATCAGCAAATCTGGTCATTATCAAGTCAGAAGGCTACAGGAACTGATGGGATAGCCACAGGAATATGGCAAGCCACAGAAGAATCAGTCAAGGTTCTGATCAATTTACATCAACAAATCTGAAGAATGACACAATAGCCAACATATTGCAAGATATTAGCTACATGCAACACCAAAGGATATTTAATGGAATTTGCAAGCTCTTATTCAAAATGCAGAAATTCACTTGCTAGCAAGATAATGCTTAGGATCATCTAACATAGATTATGCTTTTATCTGGAAAAAGAGATTTACCTCTTATTGGTTTGAGGTTATGTGACTGTGTTCTTGATTTTTGCTTAATATTGAAAATACTGCCTTCCAGAACCTTATTCACACCCTTAATATATTTAAAGGTTTTCATCATGTTCCCTCTTTCGCTTCTGTCCTCTAGGCTGTACATATTCAGCTCTTCCAATCATTCTAGATATGTTTTGCCCATCAGACTTTCTATCATTTTTGTTACCCAACCCTGAACTCACTCAATCTTATCAATATCTTTTTAAAGTGAGGTCACTATGTGCTTCATTCAATATAGAAAGGAGTTTGGTTGCGTCAGCTATATTAAGCTGTGAAATGTGCTCTGAATTCCCCTCATGCAAAGCCTATTTTATGGCATATAATCATGGAGACAATCTGGGCAGAAAATGACAAAACAAACAGGATCCAGTTTGGCAAAGGAGTCTGACAAGTGTGCCTACTCTCCCCTTATTTATTCAACCCATATGCTGAATATATATCAAGGTAAGCTAGAAGAAGATGAATGTGGTTATAAAATTGGATGAAGAAACATCAATAACCTTTGCTATGCTGATTATGCTACTCTGATAGCTGAAAATGCAAATGTTCTGCAAGCTCTGGTAATGAAAGTCAAGAAGCACAGTGAAAAAAATGTGACTGTGATTAAATATAAGGAAGGCCAAACTAATGATTGCAGGTACAGTAACCAGCTTTAGAACTGACAGTAGTGATACTGAAATGATGAATGTTTTCTGTCTTTTAGGAGCAACTGTCAGCAGTAAAGAAACCAGATAATATGGCACAGATTGCCACATGGTAGAATAGGAGTGGAAGCTCTGGAATAGACATTCAGATATTACGATGAGTCTATATCTTCAAAGATCAGAATCCTGCTAGCAATGCTTTTCTTTTTGACACTTTGTGTAAGTGAAAGTTGGATTTTGAAAAAGCAGGGTACAAAGAGTATTGATACTTTTGAACTTTGATGTTGGAAAAGATTCCTGAGAATACCATGGAACAAACCAAAGTTCTCGCAAATGGTCAGGTGTGAGATATCATAATTTGGTCAGATAACGGAGCCTTTATTGAATGTTTCATTGAAATCCAGGTATACAGTGTTTCCCACATTCACACATTTCTACTATCATTTTAACAATTAAAAAAAACACAGAGAAAATCAGGGTGGTTTGGTGTTATTTATCTATATATTTATTTGTCAAAACTCACTCAATTCCCACTCACTGACATCTGACTCGCCGCTATTTCTCAGAAACCATAAAAGCTACAGTACTGAAAATTCATACATAC
>JANHFO010003391.1:54368-70868 GCA_032468095.1 Pareas carinatus
AATAAATAAATAAAATAAATAAACTAAGAAGATATCTCTGAGCACCATAGCGCTCTATATCACAGGGCCTCACTATTTGAGGGACTGTCTTTCTCTCGTGTCTTTTCCTCCAGTAAGATCTGGCAGAGTGGGCATGTCTAGGTCCCATTTTTAAAACAGTGTGATCTGATGAGACTCATGATGGCATGTTTTCTTTGTTGTGCCGCCTGTTCTTTGAAGTAGTATCTCTGTCCCCCTTTGAACTGTCCTGCCCCTCCCATCCTTTAAACAGACTTTTTCCTCTGGGGTAGCATTAGGAAGTGGGTGCTGTTGTGAGAATTTTATTAATATATTCGGTACGTCAGTCTCTGACTAATTCCCTTCTTTGCTTTGCGTAATATTAGATTGGATTGTTTTTATCTTATATCTTGGCCAGAGTCACTGTGGGCCGGATGGCCTATAAGTTTGATATAGTAATTAATTAAACAAATAAATAAATATTCCAAATATTATATAACGTGATGGAATGTAAAAGAAATTGTTGTATCCTTCTACTTCCTGCAGCCGGCAGCTAGTAGTCCTTCTGGTTCTTGTGGGCTGGCCCTGAAACAGAAAGGTTGTTACTGATTGGTTAAAGCGCATAGCTGTGCTAACTTAAATAGCATCCAGCCAACTTTAGCCACGCTGGTAGTTTGTATTAAGAAAATAAAGGTTGCTGTTGTTTTGAGATTTGCAAGTCCTGTGTCATTTACCATCCCTGTTCCACACCTGGTGAGGAGGGTGGGATTAAGAGGTCAAGGAACAAGGACGAAGAAGACAGACTAAGGAAACGAGACTTTCCAGCCCGGTACTCGAGTTAAGGAGCGGATTACTGTGGAAGAACCAGCTTGTCTTCCATCCACCCTCTCACACCGTTTGATCCGACAAAAGAGCACTGGGATGCTTACATGACCAGATTCGATATTTTTATTGACGACCATGATCTACCAGATATTTCAGAGAAACGAAAGAAAGCGCTGTCTCAGTCATTGTGGCCATGAGATGTTTGACACCGCAAAAATCCTATTCGAGCCTGGGACACTGCAGGAAATATCGTGGAAAGATCTTCTGGAGAAACTATGTGGCCACTACGTTTTTGCCCCCTCCATGTATGCTAAAAGATACAGATTCCGCCACTGGATTCAGTGAGAAGGGGAGTCATTTAACCAGTACCTTGCAGCTCTATGGAAAGCTGTTGTGCATTGCCAGTTTCAGAACTTAGACGAGAGCGTATTAGATCAGATTATATTCGGAGTACGAGATATTAAATTGCAAAGAAGGCTGCTTGCAAATAAAAAGTTAACATTCCAAATTTCAGTAGATGAGGCAATTGCAACAGAATCATCAAACACCACAGCAGACTCGTTGCAGCAAAACGCAGGGGCCCCTGCAATGATCAAAGCCAGGGTGACAGTGCATTAAGCTGGCATTCGAGAACCCGATGATGAGACAAGTGATAGAACAGAGGAAGAGATCTACCATATCACAAAGCAGAAGGGGGACAATGTAAAAAAGTATGCTAGCTGCAGAGGATTCCACCCCAGGGCAGTCTGCTGTTTTAAAGATGCCATTTGCCACCGATGAGCAAGTATGCCAGGCAGCCCTACCCACTATATCCACAGCCTAACATGAAAACCCAAAAATGCAACCACCAAGTCATGGCAGAGACAAGTGGAAACCACGATCCACCCAGGGCAGCTCGGACACCTTTAAAATACAGATTGCCTGTGTATCTGCTCTTTATCTTTAACATTTCTTAAACACCTGGTTATATGTTAATTAATGAGCTTTTTTCTTCTGATCACTATGTATGTTGGTATGTATTTGTATTTGTATGTTTATGTATTTGTTGTGTGTTTAATTATTTGTTCATTAAAAATATTAAAAATAATAACAGGGGAAGGGGGATTGGAAAATATATTTATCTTTGAGTATATATATATATATATATAGCACAAAAATATATAGCTCAAAAATATATAGCACAAAAATATATAACACACACACACACACAAATATATATACACAGTATAAATACAGATTGTCGCCACCTAAGTAAGCTGAAACAACAAAATCCAAGCAGCAGTAGAGATCGCCAGCATGTGCTGTAACATGGAAGTGGATTCCAGATCGGAGATCACCATAATTTCCTGGTTGCGCCTGAAACAAGTCTACCCTAACTTCAACCGGAGTCAGCTCAAACCTCAATCCCTACTCACTGACTATCAGTGAAACAACATCCCAGTCCTGGGCCGAGCCACTGGTCCGGTGTCTTACAAAGAATTCAAAGGACAGTTACCACTAACTGTAGTTGGGGGACAGTTGCCTACGTTACTAGGACTGGAGTGGTTTGAACCCCTTGGACTGAGAGTCACTAGTGTTTGCACTGTGGGAGGCAACTGAAGCGAAGATCTCATTGCTGAATTCCAGGATGTTTTTAGTGAGAACCTACGCAAGTACCGGGGCATCCCCATCTCGATAAATTTAGACCCATTAGTAACACCAATTTGATTAAAGCCTAGAAGAGTCCTTTTTGCCCTTGAACCCAAATTGGACACTGAATTAGATAAGCTGATCAGGCAGGGTGTGTTAGTTCCTACTGATCATGCAAAATGGGAAACCCCCATTGTCATGCCAGTGAAGGGAGAGGGTTCAGTGAGGATTTGTGCTGATTACAAATGCACACTGAACAAAGAGCTCCAACAAAGTACTTACCCAGTGCCAGTGATCCATCACTTGTTGCATTCCCTCGGGCCAGGCCAAATTTTCACAAAATTAGACCTTGCCCAGGCCTAGCAGCAGCTACTGGTAGATGGCACCTCAGCTGAGGTCCAAACAATTGTGATACACAGGGGGGCCTTCAAATGCACCAGATTGCAATTTGGAATAAGCTTTGCCCCAGAAATTTTCCAGAGTGTAATGGAGAGACTCCTGTACAAAATTCCTGGGGTAATACCTTATTCCAACGATGTATTAATCATGGCTAAGGATAGGGAACTGTTGGATTCTAGGCTTAGAGCAGTGCTTACCAAATTTAGGAAACTGGACTCAAATTGAAAAGTAATAAATGCAAGATTGGGGTGCCCGAGGTTGAGTTTCTAGTCAATAGGATAGACAGGAAGGGAATCCGCCTTACCACTGACAAAGTGCGAGTAATAAAAGAAGCACCGAAGGCTAGGAACAAAATGGAGCTCCAGGCATTCCTGGGGCTGCTAAATTTTTATAGCGGGTTCTTAAAGCAAAAAGCCACCGTAGCTGAACCTTTGTATAGACTGTTAGCTAAGAATGCTGTTTGGGAGTGGGGGCCCAGAGAAGAAAACGCCTTTAAGGCTGTTAAAAAATTATTGTCTACTCATAAGATATATTTCAACTCTCCCATTAGTACAAACATGTGATGCTTCACCTTTTGGGGTGGGCGCAGTACTGAGTCACCGGCTGCCATCAGGCAAAGAAGCCCCAATTTCCTTCTATTCACGCACTCTTTTCTCATCTGAAAGAAATTACAGTCAAATAGATGAAGAGGCATTAGCCATTGCGGCTGGCATAAAACATTTTCACGGGTACGTGTATGGAAGGCAAATTGACGTGATTACAGACCACAAACTCACAGAGTACAAGAGGTGCAGCTATGAAGCCCTGATTTCAAGGCAGGGATAGGATGGAAACATTGTCATGACAACAGAACCCAGAAATTGGTTTCCAGATGTTTCTGCAGCGGCTTCTCTCAGGTTCTCTATTGACAAAATTCCAGGAGCTAGGCTTCCCCCTCCAATATTTTCTTCTTCAAATTTAGCACCCTCTTCTCAGCCAATCAGTGAATATCCAGACCTGCTTATTGGGAACATGGTCCCTCAAAGATCCATGCAGGAATCATGAGGCCTGCAGGAATTTAGCCCCACTCTGGCCGCAAAAGCCATCAGAGAACCAAGTCCTGGCAAACTCTGGCTTTGCATATGCAAACAAGTAAAGAATGGGATGAGGAATCCCTTCGATGCTATTTCTGACACACTTCATAGTACTGAGGGCTTATTCATTTATTCACAGGGGATCTACACAAATTAATATATCATTTTAGAGAATCGAGACATCATCAAGTTTGAGAACTCTTATACTAAGTCATAAACCATAGTTTAGAAAGGAGAAGGACTAGCTAGTCTCTTTAGTGATAGAGTACCGTATTTTTCTATGTATAAGATGATACTTTTTGTTAAAAATATTTACCTAAAAACGGAGGGGCATCTTACACATGGGGAGCCGAGAGAAGCGTTGTTGCGAAACTGCCAAGACAAGCTAACAGGTTTCCCCCAATCATGAGCCATATGTAAATAAAAATGTCTTCCATTTAATGTTTAAAATAGTGATGCAGGAAATATTCTCAGGGCTCTTCCCAAGCTGGGAAATGACAGGAGAATGCCGCTGTGGTGGAATTGAAAGGATCGAAAACCAGTTGCTCTAAAGAAGTTTTGTTTATTGACAGAAGTGAAAAACGACATTCAGCAATTCAGTTCTGGGCCAGCTGAGCATCTCGTGGTTTAATGGACGGTCTTTTTATGTGTTTTTCTGTCATTGATTTTTAGATCTGAAACTGGGTTGCGCAATGTGTGGCAATGTATGTTTTTTTCTTATTTTAATAGATTCGAGTAAATCCT
Source organism: Pareas carinatus (assembly GCA_032468095.1). Lineage (NCBI taxonomy): Eukaryota > Metazoa > Chordata > Lepidosauria > Squamata > Pareidae > Pareas > Pareas carinatus. Next base: position 59,036 of record JANHFO010003391.1, read on the forward strand.
GCTTGTGTCTTGGAAATCTTATCCTGCCTGCTGAATGGGTTTGGGGAGAGGTAGATTTTAACACCATTATTCTTTTTTGTTTGACTTCCTGGCTCAATCTATTTGACTTTTGGCTTATTGGCAACATTTGCTTCAAAATAGGTCAGCTGACAGTACCCACTTCCCTTTTCCTATGCTAACTCCAATCTTTTAGACTGCGGTTTGCCTGTTTTAATTGCAGTTTAGGTTTTTTCCTAAGGCCATGTTGCTTCTGAAGTTGGGGTCTGTGGTTTCTCTCTACAGTGATTTCTGAATTTTGGGTAAGAAAAGTGTGTGTAGGGGGGGGCGCCCTATACACGGGGGTGTCTTATAGACTGAAAAATATGGTATATGCTAAAGCAATTAGCCTGGGTTCGTATAACACCAAGCATTAAACCAGGGTTTACAAAAGCAACAGCTCAATTCATGTAACAGTTTAAAGTAGAAAGTAGTGAACCGTGTAATAAATGAATGTGATGTGTGACTGCAATCACAGTGATCGTTGATTGATGTATAGCACATGCTCATTAAATATTCTTTCTGGGGACAAAAAAAACCCAAAGTCATAATGTATGTATTCATTTAGACAAGAAGCACCGTTTGCCTTAACCATAACAATTTGGCAGAAATTATTGTTGCAGTCAGTTGGCCTTGGGAGTTCAGCATCGTTTTACCCTTTCCACAGTGTCCCCTTGCACCTCTGCACTCAAGCACTGTGGGAAGCTCAGATGGGCTGCTGCCATTCATTTCCCCAGAAAGGTTGAGCTCCCAGATCCCCTGCTCAACCAATGGTGGTTTCGAATGAAGCACACTTCCTGGGCTTGGACAAGACACAAAGCCACAAACAAGCAAACCATATTTTAGCTTAGCAAGTTACATGAATCCAGCCAATGCCCCAAATAATATTATGTTGGGCACTCAAGGGAATGGTGGGAAATTTAATATAGCCCCTCCGACCTGGAGCCCATCCTATGCTCAGTCATACAGAAAATATGTAATAATAGAGTTTGGAAGGGACCTTGGGGATCTTCTAGGCCAAACCCTGCTCAATCTGGAGATCCTCTACTATTCCAGACAAGTGGCTGTCCAGTCTCTTCTTAAAAGCCTCCAGTGATGGAGCACCCACAACCTCTGAAGGCAAAAGCTGTTCCACTGGTTAATTGTTCTCACTGTTAGGAAATGTCTTAGTTATAGGTTGCTTCTCTCCTTTCCATCCATTGCTTTCTTCTCCTGACTTCTGGTGCTTTGGAGAATAGGTCGACTCCCTCTTCTTTGTGGCAGTTCCTCAAATATTGGGACACTGCTGTCATGTCACCCCTAGTCCTTCTTTTCTCTAGACTAGCCATACCCAATTCCTGCAACTGTTCTTCATATGTTTTAGTCTCCAGGCCTTTAATCATCTTAGTTACTATTTTAATATGAATTGTTGCATAACTCTACATGTATCAGTTCAATATATGGCTTGTTGTTGAACTTCATAGAATCAAACGGTTGGAAGGGATCTTAGAGGTCTTCTAGTCCAAACCCCTGCCCAAGGTAAGGCTAATCTGAAGCAATTCATTGAAATCTTTGATGTAGGTTGTCTGGATTTTCCTGCAAAACTCAAAATGCATTGCACTTCATAGAGTTATTACCTTGCTTGCTTGCCTTCCTTCCTTCCTTCTTTCCTCCCTTCCTTTCTTGTTCATTGTATCTGAATTGGTTTCTAACATATTGGATTTCATCAGAGGAAATTTCAGAACAAAAGCTTCCTATCTATGGAAGACCGTTAAGAATGATAGACAGCTTTTGCAGTTTTATTCTGTTTTTGCAATTCTTTTTTGATAATTTTGTCACATTCAAAAATTGATTTTAATTTTTTCCAAACTAGCTTCTCTTTTAATAACAACTATACACAGTAGACACAGATAGTGGAGTGCAGCTTTCTATTGTGGAATTATGTATCTTTCCTGGAACACCCTGAAGAACCAGAATAATTCTAAAGAAAAATTTTCAGAGAAGGTACCAAAACAGTAGAAATTTAGAACCTGCAACTGAAGATATGTTCTGTTTTCTACCATCAGACCTTTGCTGAGGCACTAAAAATATAATTCTGAAGTGGTCAAGCATGTTTATTACCCAGACAACAAGAAGACAACAGTGGAAAGATCAAAGTCCTTTCAAGAAGGATGCAGCTGTCTACAATCCTAATCAATGAGCTTTGGTATTAAAACAGATCACATAGAATAGCTTTGTTTGCTTTACATATTTGCTTAAATCCAGTCTTAAAGGAGTCAAATGATCCGTTTGAGTTACTAATGGCACTTCAGTTTGATGGCGTCTAGACTGAGTACTGTAAAAAAGAAAGAAATCACTTTCTTGAAACTATTTTCTCCTTATGTAGCCATGGTTTTTGCACATGGCATTACCTTATTAAAAAGACTTTATTCTATTTCTCTTCTACATTGCAAGCAAACATATTTTTTTTCATTATGCTAGTCACATAGATATGTTATAATAGCCTTTTAGTTTTCCAAAAACAAGCAAACTCAACAAAAGTTACTGTTGACTAGACAAGATACTGTGGTCTGATCCAGCTTTCTTAAACCAGCTTATGACATGTTTCTTGTATCTGTCTATTTACTTTCTTCTGCCTTTGTAGGCAGTATCCCCATCCATTTTTGACCTACTCTTATGTGCATAGGAGTATCCACTAGGCACTGTCACAATAAAATTTAAGCATGGGCAGGTGGTGGTGGGTTCTCAGTCACATTTTACTGGCAATGAATGACTAGGAATGACATGGAAATGCTCTGAACATGTAGTTGCTATAGTCAAAACTGACTGTATAACTGGGGAATTGGAGCATAATTGGACGGTTCTTTCACTGATCTCTATAAGTTATTTCATGCATCTTCCCTCTATGATCTGGATTCCTGAAAATTTAATCATGTTGAAATGAAAACCAAAACACTTAGTTAGGAAGATATTAGTCATCCAGATTGTGAGAGAACATAATTCAAAAATTATTGCACCAATTTCTTCCATTCATCATAATGGTCTGACTTTACCTCGTTCTGTCAAAAAAACAAATCCCAAAGTTATAGGTGGTTTTAAGATGTTTCTGTTTTTTGTATGGTAGATAATGAAAGAACAGAGTTCAGTTTTCTCAAATAATTCTCTAGAACAGAGAAACTTGCCCCCTTAGACCAACATAAGATCTGTAAACAGTTTTAGTACACATATCAGGCTGATATACTTTCTTTTACTCATAGTTTATTGAACAATCTATAATAAAATAGGTTTGCACAACATACTAAGATAAATATTGGTTTATCAATTACATTTGCTAGCTTAATAGAACATGCTAATTTAAAGCAAGTAATCCGTGTTTTGGTGCTCAGAAATGTGCACCATGCTATCAAGCTTATCTAGCAAATAATATTCAGATAGATTGAATGACTTGGTTTCTTATCATCCTATTGAAAAACCTATACTTAGCTCCACCTGTTAAGTAAAGTTCTGTTATTTTGTTCTTCTTCAGCCATAAAGTTGTCTAATTAGCTATATTGTATTTATATGAAAGGTTTGCAGAAAACAGGGTAATATAGTATAGCGGGGAGATAAATTTTCCATTCAGATACGAACAGCGGAAAAATCATACACACACGTACACATTTTGACTTTATCTTCAGCTGTCCCTACAGAAGCACTGACCCTTTGGCATACTGTTTTAATGGGCAATGATACTGACATCAAGTGGATACATTAGTGAATTAAAAGCTGAGCTTCTGTGATAAAGAGGAGCTGCTCAGAGACCACTTGATTATGAAGTGAATGCTGAAACACCTACTGCCTCACATTCTTTTCTAAATTTTGTAAATCTATAGAAAGCATCTGAAATTGGAGTTTTGTACAATTTCTAATACTTGATGTGAATAACTTTTTGAATAACTAAGGATCATAGGAGATCCAGTTTTGTATAATGATTAAAGCCACAAGTAGTCTAGTTCAGCCTTAAGCAGAAAGTCAGCCGAATTGACTTTGGGTCAATTACTTTTTCTCAGGCCTAGGAAGAGGAAAAATGCAAGCCCCTTTTGAAAATGTTGCCAAGGATATTACGTAGGTTTGTCTGGTCCTTTTTGTCTGCTCTCATTTTAGAAACATTGACATCTTGCTTGATAAAGATTTATGGAAATATCCTAATAAGGTTATTTTAAAAAGTAAAGGTTCCCTCCACACAGGCGTGCTAGTTGATTTGACTCTAGGGGGCGGTACTCGTCTCCGTTTCAAAGCCAAAGAAGACATGTCTGAAGACATTCTCGTGGTCATCTGGTCAACATGACTAGATGCCTAACGCACACCGAGTGCTGTTACCTTCCCACCAAAGTGATTCCTATTTTTATTTACTTGCATTTTTACCAGCTTTTGAACAGGTTGTTCCTAATAAACATATCATCCTGAGATAATTACAGAATTTTCTTTCAAAATTTATTTCTTGGATTGTAACCTGCCTTTCATTGAAGAGCTCCAGATAAACCAACACAACTTTGATTTATTTTTAGAATTCAGGATGTATTGTTAAATACCAGGATAAATATTATCTCCTATTTGTTGAGCCACTGAAATGATTGAGCGGCAAGTTACTTGCACAAATTCTTTCTTGTTGCAGTATTTATTGTGCAAATGAGATTTGCAATTGTCTTATTTTAAAGCATTCAGACCTGCACTGAAAGCACACAAGCATTAGGGCAATACAATATGCATGTGCATGCACGGCCCCACACGCGCACACACATCAGAAAAGAGCAAGGGGCAAGAACTATGTCACAAACAGACTACGGAAAAACAGTGCAAAACATCTAATCACAGCAGTGCCAGCAAACTTGAACCTGTCCAGAAGGATCCTGAGCTATCAGTGTTTAATTGCTGTTGATGGCTCCGGCTCAGTCATGCATGACAATGCGTGTGTCACGCTGCTTCCTGCCTGTGTTCATTCCTGTCAGCTTTCACTCCAGGTGACAGAGCGCTGCTTTTCTGGCCATGTTGGAAAATAGGGCGGGGGAGGGGAGAAGGGAAACTGAACTCTTGCAATGCCTGCCAGAACCAAATGGTTCGAACCCCCAAAGGGACAGGCACGCCTGAGCGTTCTAAGCACAACCAGCATCTTCATTCATGTTTTTTAAAATAAAACAAAATAAAATGATGGAGCATCTGTGACCTCTAGCATCATAACTGGCGAGCTTTGAGTTGTCTGTTAAATGCATCCTGGAGGCTGTGGGGGAACAATTTGAATTACAATTGAGGACCAATGAAAATTAGCATTTTGGAGAAACTGGTGCTTCAGAACTACTGATTTAAACAGCTTACTGGAAAGAAAGAAGTCTGGTTTGCCGGGTGGAGACCAATGTGAGTTAAATCACCTAAAAAACGGCATAATAGCAACTTGTCCCTTTTTCTGAAAGTGGTTGCTTAATGCTTTATAACATGCTTAGTTCTACACTTAGCTGAGTCCTTAATATGTGAGATATTTTAAACGTAAATGTATTATTTCAACTCAAGGAAGCAAAGCATTGTCTCTTTTTGAATGTGTTTTAGGCTGTGATTCTTAACTGGGAGTGGTGTTCCAGTATACAAATAAATTTTCATATTGCAATATTTGTGGTCCTACACAAGAAGACAAATTCCGGAGACAGTTCACGTTTCTTCACATTCCTCTTTTTTTTAAAAAAAATGATTCTATATTCTCAAGTGCTGTTGAGTTTTAGAGATCATGTGGATAGAAGTTATCTCTAGGATGATCCGTCCCCGATTTGGCCCTTCAGATTTTCAACAGGGCACCTGTCACCATCAAAAGCTTTTACTGTTGGTGGACCACATCTTCTTTCCTTCCATGTTTCCCAGAATTATGGTCTTAACAAGGAACGGATCCTAAATACAATAATTTGAATCTGGTAATTTGTACCTCAAAGGAAAACTCTGTATTGATCTGTTCTGTGATCTATTTGTTTGTTTTCTTAGCTATCCGTGGTATTATCAAAGTCTTCTCCAATACCAAAGTTCAAAAGTGTCAATACTCTTCCATCCTGTTACTTCAAGGTTCAACTTTCACTTCCCCAGAGAAACATCCTGAAAACCATCACCTGAACAATTCTGAGCTTTATATGTATAACTGTATCTATCACAGCATTCACAGTGTCTTTTTGTTACTCTACTAAAAACTAGTCTGTGGTGTATTTCTTTACTGCTTGTTCTTTTATATTGCTAGTTAATCCTAAAAGGCAGAAGCTGTTCAGCAATCAATATCTTCATTGTCAATTGTAAAGCTGGTTGATGTACTTGCTATCATTAATTTATATTTAATTTTTGTTCAATTTTTTTCAGTATGGTCCTTGACTTTCATTATGAGAGCTTCTTAATCTTTGCATTTTGTGGCTAACAAGGTAGTGCCATCAGTATAGCACAGATTGATGTTGCTTTTAAAATTGTGTTCATCTTTTTCTAATCCAGTTCACCTTGATATATATTCAGCATAGGGGTTGAGTAAATAAAAACAGTTTCTCACACACAAGCTGCAACTAATGGACACACACACGCACGCACGCACGCGCACACACACACACACGCACACACAGTATATATACTGTATATAACCCTAATCAAACTTGATTGATTTTTTAAAAAGCTTGATCTTTAGGCCCTTCAAGTAGAGTCCAACAGGTTGATTTCTTATCATTTTCTCCTTTCAGGAACAGTTTCAGTTTGTATCTCCCCCTCCAGAAAGTTTCCTTTGTTTCACTCACTCCTTTTGTAAATCCAGAATGAGAAGGCTTTCAAAGTCACTCTTCAGCTTTATAATTTGTATGTCCCTTTAATTATGAAGACATCAACTGGCAAATGTAAATCTATCCTGGCATCATTTTCCATCTCACTCTTATACTCTGACATTTAATAATCCATTTTCATATCCCCGGCAACTATTTCCATTTCACTTTTGTAATCCAGCATTTTTTAAAAACTCCAAATGCGTATTCAAAAAAGTCTCAGTCTCTGTTTTCCCCAATAAAATATGTTGTTCTTTTACATCCTCTGCTATAATATTAAACATTCTTATAAGTATCTACTGACTATATTGTTCCCAAACAGCCGCAGTTTCTCCTACTTTCAAATAATACTGCTGCATTGCATTAATTGGTCTTTCCTTTAAGAACAATCTTGATCTTTCCTTCCAGTTTCCACTTAGCATCTGTCTATGTATGTATGCATGTCAGAATTGAGCTGGAGGGGACCTTGGCTATTTCCCAATTGACAAAACTTTCCCACAGAGAGGATTTCTTACAAATAATTCCAGACACTTCATACATTCTTTTATAAAATTTGTTAACACTCCATAGGAAATGACCTTTCAGAAGGTCCACAGAGGTAGAAGAGTCCACTGAAAGACCCACTGGTATAATTGCGGTAGGCTGCATGTGGGGCGAGGGGTGGTTGGGAGGCCTGATGTTATGCCCCACACATGGCCTGCCACAGATGTCCCAGTGGGCCTCTCAGCCGCATCTCACCCCACACACGGCCTGTCGCAAGCCTATAGGTGGTCGTCCCAGCTACCCCTTGCCCCACCCACAGCCTGCCGCAAGCCTACCAGTGGGCTTTCCAGTGGGCTCATCTACCTCTGTGGCCTTCTGGCGGGCCTTCTGCTGAGCTCCACCCACTTCCACAGTCCACAGGCAGCTAAGGTGGACTGGAATTGAGGTAGTGAGGGCTGGTAACTCATCGTCTCCAGGGCAGCACTGCAGGCGAGGTAGACACATGCCGCGTTTCGAATCTGGCCTGTGAGTTTGACATATGTAATCTAGCCCTTTAATTTTCCAAAGTCAACATTCTAGTGCCCTTTTTGTTGTTTTCCAAAAATTAAAGCTTTTCTTGCTAAAACTTACTTAGAACTTCTTTTGTTCAGGAGAGAATGAACTTTTTCCAGAATAATGCAGCTTTTCTTTGGAATAGAAACTCGTTAACAAGATACTTCCTAAATTAGTTAAGAGAGGGAGTAGACCAATCCAGTGTTCCTTTGAGCATGCCAAATCACAGTTTAGACTGAATGATTTATTCCCCCACTATTTGCTTGCAGAGTTTTCAGTTCCATTGAACAAGGTTAACATGATCTCTCCACAGGGAGGCTATGAACAAAGCAAAGATTTGGGTGCTCCTGGTCCTTTCCTTAATCCATAATGGAGTTTCTAAGAACTGGTCTTTTTGCTCTTCTTTCTGCTGTGATTGTCAGTTTTGCTCTTTCAGAGTCATCTTCGATCCACCATTGCTACTCCAGAAGTCCCACGTTCAGCAATTCTATCATTAAAGCAGAGTTGCAATATTTCTTCCATTACCAGATGGCATATATAGCTCATATTTCAACTGTTCTTGTGGTCTCCGAACTCAGTTGTTCTGCATATATTTCATTACCAAGCTATCTAACATTATCATGACATCATTAGTGCATGGAAGAGTAGAGTTTACTGATTCTTTATATATGTTAACTTGTCGTGCCAGTTTTGGTCTTGATCTTACATCTTCCTTGATAGTTCTTTGATTAAGTTATTTGTTTCTTCCTTGATTGTTTATCCTTCAAAGTTTGCTATTTATTTCAATGTTCTCTTCTAGGGAGGATGTGTTCAAGGCTACCATATATAAACAGCGCAGCCAGCAAATATGGTCAGTGGTCTTTAATGTCACTGAGGGAATCCCTTTCAAATCCTGAGGCAGATTATCAACAAATCGACCAATGAAGTTTTGCTATGTATCCAGGGTTAAACCATAACAGGAAAGAATCTAGATCCATTTCATTCACAGTCCTCAAAGAAAATTGGAGACAAAACTGTAATTATGAAATATAAGCTGAGTGATGGGTTCCTGAGGAAGGAGCACATTACCACCTTTTTCAAGGTTGCTGGCATCACCTTTCCCTCAAGAATGGGTTCCCCAGATACCTCAAGCATCCTGGGGTCCCCTTTCTGGATAAAAAAGGCTTCATAATAGCTCACTCTTTCCTCCTATTATATCTCCCTCTGCACACTGTTATTGAAATCATTCCCTTCTCTCTGACAACACCTGTTTCCTACTTTCCATTCCAACAACTTCCCTAACAGTGCTCCCAGCGATTCCTTGCCAACTAGCATGAGGCTACTAGAGCAGACATAGTCAACCTTTCTCTAGGTCTTCATTCCCACTTATCTAGGTCTCTCAAACAATTCTTATACTACTCCAGTTCCTGGACTCATGCCCCACATTTTCTTACTCAAGACCTTTTTGTTTTTCTTATTGAATGTGGCAGTGTCTAGAGACAGTAGAAGAAAAGAGAAAGAACTGAAAAAGATAACAAAATACAAAGCTTTGCAAATAGAAATAGAATGACTGAGGCAAATGGAAACAAAGGTAGTACCAAAGGCGCCTTGGATGCAATTCTAAAACAACTGAAGCACCACTTGAACATCATCAGCATTGTCAAAATCCCCACCAGTCAATTGCAAAAGGCAGTTTTCTTGAGACAGCTTACATCCAATGACTATATCAAACATCAACAGCTACCTATTCCAGGTCCTTGGGAAGGACTTATAGATGGATAAAAATGCCAAACCCAATCTAAACATCTATCTGTCTCTGCAGTCAACAACAATAATACATTCATTCACAGACTACTCCATGTAAAACATACCTGTCCAGAGAGTTCTAGTATAGTAGTGGAAGCTTCCTATTTGTCTAAGGAACATCATCACCAATATTCCTGAATGTGAGAGTCATCTTAGCTGCGCTTTGTCTTTGGAATAGCTTATCTTCAGTCTTTTAGAAAACAATTGACTGGCTGTCTTTGAGGGCTTTGGGGGAAGACATGAATATTTGATTGTTTCTGATAAAGTACTATGTGTTAATTCATAATAAATATGATTTCTATAGTTTATTTTATACTATTCGATTTAGCCCAATTGCATTACAGATGGCGAGCTGCTCAGAAGTTTTTTTTATTATTGGAATAGCATATAAGCTTTAATAGGTAACTAAGTAAAGAAAAGCTTGCCCAAAGAGTATATTACTAAACTAGGGATTCTTGAGCCTATATATAGATTGCTGAGTGTTGGCTGAATTCCCAAATGTTTTGGCAGTACCAGCAAAGAAATGTACAATCCCATTAGCCAAGAGAAAGCAGAGCAAAGACTTCTATTCGATGAAGTAAAGAATTTGAGAGTTGAGGAAGTAAAGGAATTCCAAAATCGCATTAGCCTTGTCATCCCCGAAGAGTTCTAATTGCAAGAGAGTTTAATGAGGTCAAAAAATTATTGGCCAACTATTCATGTTAATATCAGAAAGCCTCCGTGCCACTCTGACCCCACATTTCGCATATATAAAAATGAAATTGAAATATTAGCTATTTTTTGTAAACAGTCTTCCCAATACTCAAGCTTATTCTTAATATGATGATTTCATTTTAACATCTGGCAGAGCATGGCTATAGAATGGATTAATCTGGTTACTTTCTGAAACAGATGACTTTAGACTTTTACTTTGTTCATTTAGTACAAATTCCGATTGTGGTGGCTGAAGAGCCATTATGTTTATCAACAGATTCCTCTGCATGGTGGTTCACAGGATGTTTAGTTTGCAGGACAGGATTTAAAATTTGGATTGCCCTACCCAAGGTTTAGCATTAAAATCTTTTTTAAAAAAAAGAGGGGAAGAGAATCTGAAAATAAAACAAAAGCTAGTGGCTAGACAAATAATTAGAGCTAAACATGAATCTCCTTGGAAGGGAAACACCACAGAGGCAGGCAAAGGACTAGCTACTTTTGCCACCCTGTCACTGCAACTGCACCCTGACACATAAGCCTTTAGGGTGTGGTTAAAAAGGACAAATCTCCACTGTGGGAAAAGGAACTTCAGCAACCCTGCTCATTTTTCTCTCATATAAAAACTGACAGGCATGTCAAAGGTATGATGGGATAGTGAATAAATAATCAGCCTTGACAAGTTAGACCTTATCATGTGTTGCGCCTAAGGTAAGGCCACAGCTGGAGACAAGAGTTGGGGCAATTAAAATTCCCAACAACACAAAACTTTAGAAAAATGAGTTATGAACATAGTTCATGTTTTGTCATCATTGGTCCATCCAGGTTCAACTATTAAATTCAGTGTAATCGGTTCGATGTTGTTACTTAGTTAAAATAAGAGAAGGGATGGAAATAAGTGCTGGGTGTTTTGTGATGTAAACTAGGACATGCTCATTCCTCCTTTAATGTAGGTATGCACAGTTCACATTTGATTACTTGAATGATTTCAATCCTTTTAAATCAACATCAATGTTGGTTCTCAAAGGTGAAGAGGCAATTATTTGTCAGCTGTCCTAATTTTGAGACAACCTTAGGTCAACTTTCCTGGAAGGATTCAGTTCAGATAGCTTTGCAAAATTAGATTGTAAATATCTTCTAAATGTTTCTGTTTTCTTTTTCTTTTTTATTTATTAAAATTACTTTATTACGTACAAATTTAAAAACATTTATTTACATAAATACATATATACCTTTTTTCCAAATTTTATCATTGAGAGGTCTTTCTTAATTCTATCTCTTCTATGTACGACTTTTAACTACTCTGCTAATATTTGTTATTATTATTATTTTAAATGATTTTTGTCACTTTAGTTTCAAATCCGTCAATTATTAGCATTTCTGTATTAGTTGTCCAAGTTGGGACTCTTTTTTTTATTATTATTATTATTTTTAATAGAAAAAGTTTTTATTGGTCAATAACATACAAAACAATAGCTTACAATATGTGGAATTTCAATTAC
>JANHFO010003391.1:105369-124682 GCA_032468095.1 Pareas carinatus
GACATAAAACATTTAAAATCACTAAAAATATTAAATCGAGCCTGTATAATAATTTAAAAACTAGATCTATTAAGAACATATTTTCCTTTAACAGCAAATATTTTAAGTAAACTAAATGTTTTCTGCGTTATCAAAAAAGTGTATCTCTATACTGGTGATGAATAAATGATTTAATTTTAAATTATGTGTTTAAAAAAATCACACAAAAAAAAACAGTATATATCCTCTGTGTTAAATGTATTAATTAAGCACTCGGTTGGTTCCGAAGGAAGATGAACATTGTTATCCTATTTGTGTCCACTTGAAAAAGAAAACCCCCTTGAGTTCAATGATATTTACCAATTAGGAAAATTGTATATTGCAGACTAAATGTATTGTTGTGTCCTGGCGGGCACTTTCCAAGCGCGGGAATGCCCAGTGTCACCGATTGGCAAGCTGCCCACCTCAACCCTGTATAAAGGGCAGCCTGTCCGACTGTGTGGTATTATTTGCTGAAGTTTCACCGTGACCATTAAAGGTGTGCAACTAAACCGCCTCTGCCTCTCTCCCTTCGGACCTCTGATCTCCGGATCTAAGACTGGCAACGAAGTGGGGCCACGAAATGACAGGCAAACAGGCAAGAAAATAACATGCAGCTCAAGCCATAGATAGCAGCAACTGAGCAGCAGAAGCAACCTAGATGCGAGCAGCCAAAAGTGCAGCAATCTAATGAGGCAAGAGCAGCCAAAAACAGCTAGCATCGAACAAGGCCAGATAACCCTCCATACTAACGTTGAAGAGGCCCGCGTGGCAGAAACAACAAACATGGCAGCTGCCCTGCAAGCCAAAATCTTGGAAGTGGAACCAGAGGCCAAAGAACGACAAATCCACCGCAGCCACAAAAGCGATGAAGAGTCAGGAAGCGCCATGGATGAGGAGGTCTACCGCACAACCAAGCGGGTTGACAAACCAAGCTGCCAATGCCCAGGGTGCGGGGGAGACCACAGGAGGGCAGCATGCCGGTTCTGCGAGTCGTACTGCCACAAGTGTGGCAAGAAGGGTCACATAGGGAAAGTATGCCGGTCAGTGGAGCAGTCACCACAATGCAGAAACCGCAAGCAGTTCGGTGAATCTGACTACTCCCCATGCCACAGGACATGAAAGCCAATGACAGACACTGACAGGGGCAACCAAACAGCAGACACTGAGACACCAGAAGGCACGACACCAACATGCACCAGACGAGGATCTCCAAGAACAGTGATGATGAAACACAGAAGTTCATTTTGATGGTAAACCTGTAGCAGGAGCCATGCTAAATGGAAGTGGACATGAGATCAGCCATCACCATAATTTCCTGGCATAACCTCAAGGCAGCGAACCTGCAACTGCGCCGGGCAGACCTTGACCAATCGACAACATCACTGAAAGACTATCAGAGCAATAGCATCCCAATCATGGGACAATTTAATGTACCAGTCATATACAAGACATTCCCAGGGTCACTCAAGATCACAGTTACCTGATCCAACCTACCAACCCTACTAGGTCTGGACTGGTTCAGGAAACTGGGCATCAGGCTAATGGGCATCCACGAAATCCAGGAAACAAGCATAAACAGCCTCATCCAGGAGTTCCAGGACATTTTTAACAGCAGCCTGAGCAAGTATCGGCAAATCCCAATAAGCTTTAACCTAGACCCCACCATCAGCCCCATTCGACTAAAACCGCAGCGAGTCCCCTTTGCACTCAAGCCATGAGCGGACGCTGAGCTAGATAAGCTTATTGCGCAGGGAGTCCTGGAACTCATAGACCATGTGAGATGGGAGACTCCCAATAGTAACCCCCCTCAAGAGCAACAGCACAATCTGCATCTGCATGGATTACAAGTGCAAGCTCAACAAGGCCTTACAGCAGAGAGCCTATTCAGTACCTATGATTCAGCATCTGCTACACTCTCAGGGGCCAGGGAAAGTTTTTGTAAAACTCAACCTGGCCCAAGCCTATCAACAGCTCCTTATCAATAAGACAACAGCAGAAGCCCAAACCATAGTCACATACCGGGGCACATTTAAATGCAACTAGTTGCAATTCGGACTCACCATGGCCCTGGGCATTTTCCAGAGCATCATGGAACAATTGCTGCTGAAAATACCTGAGGTCATTCCCTACTTCGACGATGTGCTCATCATGGCCAAGCACAATTCGCAATTGCACGAACGCCTTAGAACCATTCTAACAGCATTCCAGAAAGCCAGACTATACTTAAAGAAGGACAAGTGTAAAATAGGGATCTTCGAAGTAAACTTTCTCAGGTACAGAATAGATAGTCAGGAAATTCACCCAACGGCCAACAAAGCCAAAGTAATCCGAGATGCCCCCACACCAAAAAATTGCCAGGAGCTCCAAGCATTCCTGGGGTTACTAAACTTTTATAACTACTTCCTAAAAGGGAAAGCAATAGTTGCTGACACACTTCTTAAACTATTAGGGAAAAATACCCTTGGGAATGGGACACTAGGGAGGACTGAGCCTTCAGGGCAGCCAAAGATCTCCTCTCGGAGGAAACCTTCCTCATTAGATTTAACAGCACACTTCTGGTAGTGCTAGTCCGCGACGCTTCCTCCTTTGGAGTTCGGGACAATATTAAGCCACAGACTCCGCAATGAAGAGGAAGTACCTGTAGCATTCCACTCCCACATCCTGTCCAAGGCTGAAAGAAACTACAGCCAACTGGACAGGAAAACCCTCGCCCTAATAACAAGAATCAAGCGGTTCCATGAGTACCTGTTCAGCAGGCACCTTGAACTTGTCACAGACCACAAATCCCTGATTGGACTACTCGCAGGTGACCCCCCCGACCTCCCCCCCAATTCCTATCCACCTACTTAACCAGTTGGACAATCTTCCTAGCAGCCTACAACTACATACTGTTCCACAGACCTGGAACGACCCTGGGCCACGCTGATGCCCTCAGCCGCTACCGCCTGCCCAACGTGGATGCCCCGGACCCACCCGAAGAATCAGTCCTCTCAATAGACTGCCAAGATGACGGCGACCTGGTCACTTCCACCGAAGTGGCCAGAAAAATGACCAAAGATCCCAAACTATGCAAAATCCTATCCTGGGTCCAGATGGGGTGGCCGGAGGACGCAGGTGGAGGAAGAATTCCAACCATTCAAAACAATGAGGGAGGAACTGGCATCACAAGCAAGGTGCCTGCTATGGGGAGAAAGGGTAATAATCCCCACTCAATTACAAAAGAGAGTTCTCTCAATAATACACAGGGGTCACTAGGCATCTTTGGATGAACGGTCTAGCCCGGAGCTATGTGTGGTGGCCTGAGATGGAAAAGGACATCCAGGACTGGGTCAGGAGGTGCCACCAATGCCAGCAATTCCACCCAGAACCCCCCAAAACACCAACCAGGGAGTGGAAGAAACCCAGGGGATCATGGGCAAGAATCCACATAGACCTCGCTGGACTGTTCCAGGGTCACAACTTTATGGTCACCGTGGAAGCCCCTGCTCGTGCCATAGCTGCCTCTCCCACAGACAACTCCTATTTTTCTTCCCCACTCCCATGGAACAAACCCCTCCTGAATGGTCTCCGATGCCCTCCGCCAGTGCCCAACCAGGCTAGGCGTCATCCCTGTAAGTCCCGACACCCCACTAACCCCCAGGTCCTGACACTTCCCCTTAAAACATTTCCCCAACCATTTATTTAAAAAAACCTCATTCTTCCCTTGGCTGCGGACCATCTCTCCGGGTTCCAACACCCATCCTCGAGATAGGCCCTTGATAATGTTGAGGGCCATTGCTGCGAGAAGAGGGAATCCCGCAGTGCCCGAAGTTGAGCAGCAGTATACATAAAAACATAAGAGATTTAAAACCAGGCGTGGGGAGGTGAGAAGGCAAGTCCAGGGCAGGTCTTTAGTCCACAAACTTGCATCCTAATGGGGAACTACTATAAGGCCATAATGGCCAAGTCCAGCTTCGGTGATTTTCCATTCCTGTGCAGACAGACTTGGGGAGAAGTCATTTGAGTCCTGGGAGTGAGCCCCTGAGAAGCTGCCACCCTCCCAGTCCCCGCCAACCAATCCCAAAGTGCTCTTCCAAGGTGGTTCAATGAGAATGGTGATACAAGTGAGGGTCTCTTCACCCTCTTGGATCCACCGCTGCCCGGCCTACTCACCCTGGGCAGCGGGGCCCTCATCTCTGCAGGTCACCAGCTTCTCCACCAACCAACTCGCCGCAGCTGAAAATCTACAGGGTCTAGGGAGGGTTGGACACTCCAAGGCCTACCCGTCCCTCCCCCAAGGTCTTCCGTCCGGTGTGCATGCCATCTCCAGCCCTCCAGCTACCGCCGACTCCGGGGGGCCTCGGCAGCAGGTGCTGGCCCCAGTTCCGGCCATGCTGACATCAGTTCCGGCCACGCCGGTCTTTAAATTGCATTTTCATTGTGGTTGAACTAAGTATGGAGGTGTATCTTTTGCACTTTTTAAACAAATGATTAGGAGGCTGAATTTCATGTCCCATGCATTGGCTTCCCTTTGGACTTTCCCCATTTCTTTCCCTGTCTCCTTCTACCAGAAGGCTAGACTTTCAAGATAATGGAACATTAATGATAAAAAAAATGGCAGGCAAATATTCAAATTTTACCATAAATAGATTTGTCATACTTCTAAAATATTGAAATGTTTTGTGGTTTATAGCTTAATGAATTTAAACTGCACAATATAATTTAACTATAGTAATAGCCTATAAATATGATTTATAATTATTTATTATAGAAAAAATAATTATTGAGCAAATTCAACAGAAGTGAAATAAATTTGGAAATGTTTATCGTTTTGTACTTAATCCAAGAAAAATGCCACATTATTAGAGGACGAGGTCCTGTTGTTATATGGCACTCAAGTAACAGTGTTTGTATTTTAAACCAATCAGACTGAAAGAATGGCAATATGAAATAGCTGTTCCAGCTAAAAATGCTAAACTGATAGGAAATCACATGTCTTAATATGATCCAGCTTGAAAAAAAAGCCTAAATGGAGTAGAACTGATTTTGTGAAGGCCATAGGGATATTCGAGAATTGTAGCTTAGCCTTAAGGTAATAATTATTTAATAATTGAAATTATAATTAGTAATATATAATTAATAAATTAAATAATTTATCCGTGAGTGAGTAAACCGCATATGGAAAAGAAAGGAGCCTGCCCCAGTTGCCTACTGGCATTCAGGCATCCCGCAGGTGAAGATAACACCGCCCAATAAAAATCTCTTTCACAGAGGCAGCCAGTCACCTTGGTGATCCCTGGTTACAGACATGCCATGTGCTAATAAACAAACAAACAAACAAACAAACAAACAAATCTGGAAGAAGGCAATAGCAAACCACTTCTGTCAAGAAAACAACATAGTTGTACATGAAGTTTCTAAGAATTGACCTAATTTCAAAGGTATCTTGCTTTACCGTTAATATAATTAGCCTTATTAAGCAGCCCAGTCCTACGACAGATCATTAAATGTTGTACAATTTCAATTATTTTGCTTGCTGAGTTGGGAAAGATTGGCATAACATTTTATTGTAAGAAACTGTTATAATTCCTCACTCCTCAGATAACTTGGCTGTGCAAATATAACAGGCAACTGTGACAAAATGCGCACAATGACACATTTTTTTTCCTGAAAAAAGTTGACAGGAGATCAGGTCTCCTTGTTCCACTGCAAACACAGCAATGTCTGAAGCAGGGTGATGATTTATACTATCTGACAATTCAAAGACAGGAGACATCTCTAACATACAGAGAAAACCAAAAATGGCAATAGTAGATCATTGCCCTGACAGCTAATGGGATTGACTAACTGCAGAGAAATCTGGATCTGTTTAAAATATCAGGTGTGTAAAGTAATGAGTCTGTGCTTAGTAGAAGACCACCAGAAGGAGCCTCCATGGTCCACTTGTCAGTTGAATATATATTACAGTAAACCTGTTAAATCAATGAGTATTTAATACCTAATGACGGGATGCTGTGGTGTGTGTGTGTGTGTGTGTGTGTTTGGGGGGGGGAGATGAGGGAAGAGTCTTTTTTCCTTAATACTTTTATCCTGATGGTGATTTGTGATTCTAATAGATCAATGTTTCTTTAAGTACGGTCAATAATATTGGAAAAGCTAATGTAGCAACAAAAGCTATGTTTAGATTTCATCTCTCAGAAATAAGTCAGGGAATAATAATAATAGAAAAGAATACTTAATTGACTCATTAGATCATGTTGAAAGATTTTTACAGCATAGGAACTCTAATCAGCAAGTGGTAGGAATAAAGAGATGCAGTTAGAATTTAACCAAAGCATTTGTAAAAATAAAATAAAATTGGTGCCTGTAAAACAGGACAATTTCCCTCCTAATTTGCAGAAATTAAACAACGTGGAAGATTTATGCAGTATTGTATATAATAGCAGGTGGGACTGAGATTTAAAATCATGTGCAATGCAAACTTTTATTCCTATGGGGATAGAGGAAGCGGTGGCACAGAGGTTTATTGACTGATGAACTGCGAGTCAGAAACGATCTGCACTCCAAGGATTCGAACCTGGCTCTTGGGATGTGGAGTGAACTCCTGTCGCTTGATCCCTAGCACCTGCCCACTCAACAGTTCGAAAACAGACAATATTGCAAGTAGAAAACACACTTTAGTGGAAAAAACCTAGCTGCATTTGTGTGTGTTTAGAGCAGAAGCTGGCACTGAACCTGGCTGCAAAGTGAAACTGGTGGAGGAGCCCGGAAGAGTCAGCAACCCCAGTGCTGCTAGTTAGCTGGTGTAAAGGTAGCTTTACCGCTGCAGTACACTAAGTGTTTAAGCACTGAGCAGAATATACTAGCCTTCTAGGCTGTCAGGCCTGCATTATGTGTCTAGCGTATGTAAATTTCCCTAACATTATATGCCATACACTAAATAAATAAATCTGTGGGGATGATTGGGGGGTCATTGGTGCTCTCTGAGATTGGTCGTTTTCCTGCAGACATTTCATTATCATATTAGGTAAATCATCAATGCTAGCATCAGTAGCACTAATGATGTTACCTAGTTTGGTAATAAGATGTCTGCATGTTTATATGCAGTAGCTTGTCCTGCCAGTTTTGGTGGGACTGTAGTTTCCTCTTGATTAGAGTATTGTTTTCTGCCTAATTATTTATCTGGTGCTGATCTCTGCTTATTTGTGGGCTGCCAGAGGATATGCTGAAGTCTTTTTGTTTCCTTCCTAGGTTTTTTGTCTCTTGAATGGTATGTAAATGTTGGATTTACATACTATTGTCTGATGTGTAAACATCGTCTGAATTCAGAAAGAAATTTACAAAGCTAAAATTGTCTTCTCTCATAAACTAGTATGAGCCAGAGTTGCTAAAAAGTAATCTAAACTAATAGAGATTGTAGATTTGAACTTTTACCAAAGTTCCTCTGGCTCTAGGATGCAGTTATACCAGAATAACAACAAACAGCATTGTTGTTAAAATAATGCTAGCAGACCCTAAACTATGGTGACAGAATCTTCCATAGCTAAGCCATTCTGTTGTTTAAGCTACACTTGTAGAAAGAGCAATCATAATTGGAGATGGGTGCTTGTTTTCTACCAAGCTGCTAAAAAAATAGTTGCAAATTAAATGTTTTGGATCCTGATATAATACAAATACCTTTTCTTTTCTTTTTAAATATGTCTACATTATTAACCCTTTTGCAAAATATTTGAAAAGCTTCTTTTGGTTAGATAAGAATATCTAATTGTCTTTGAGCAGGCCAAATGCATCCTAGATGTTTATATCATTAATGGTGAGAAATTAGTTGTTTTCCATTGTTGCTTTCTAGCAACTAGTATTTAAGACACACTGATTGTTATATGGTATACAATAGAGATTAGTAGCTGTTGGTATCTTAATCCTCATATTTTTTATACTTTTCTTTAAGACTATTTAAACTGGGGATATTTTCAGATCTGACTGTGAGAGTTTCCATAAGTTAACTATATACTGCAGAAAATATTACACAGACACACAAAACAGTATATATCTCAAATATTGCAACAACTGAGAAATATATTTTCCCCTTGTGATACATTTTTGAGCTATCTTCTGTTTTTATCCTATTGCATTCTTTTCTCCTCTTGGTGTCTGGTTTCCCATTTCCCAATAAGACTTTCTGTTTTTTTCCTGTCATGGATTCAGAGTGACAAGATATCAGCTGATTGCTGTATTTTTGAGATAGGTGAAGATAACAAAAGACGGGACAATCTTCTCTAACCCCAAGGTCTTCCAACCTTGTCAGTGAACCCGTCAGTAACATGGTTGAAAGAAGCATGGAAAGATATTTAGTATAGAAGTATAGAAATAGAATAGAACAGCGGTCTCCAACCTTGACGGCTTGATTGGCGGACTTCAACTCCCAGAATTCTGGGAGTTGAAGTCCACCAGTCGTCAAGCCACCAAGTTGGAGACCTCTCGAATAGAAAGTATAGAAATGGATTTCCCAAGTAACATAGTTCATTGAATTTTGGTGTATATGACCCCTCCACTTTCAAGAGCCAGTTAAAGACAGGTATATTAAATTTGCAATGTTATTGTTCTTGCCAACTTCAGTCTTTTCTCTAAGGAAATTTCATCTTTAAACAACTGCAATGGTGATTAAGGAAAAGTGACAGTGTATCTGAATATATTTTATTAGAAGTAGAGTCTGATCAAGACACCTAAGGTTTCTTTCACCCACAATCTTCAGGTTTTCTGCATTTTGGTGAGGGAAAGATGAAAACAAGACATAGTATAAACTGAAAGTGCAAAGGAACAGTTTTTCCAGGAAAAAAATAACCCAAAACTTTACAGCTGCTTGACATACCTTTTTCTTCATATGCCCAGAGGGTTGTCATGTTGGGATTGTGGGGAAAGTAACTTTTACAAAGCAAATGTTAACAGCAAAGCATATTGGATACACACATTTGCAAATCTCCTGTAGGCATATTTTACCTGGAGAGAATATAACTCTACCTGAATCATTTCATAATGCTTGAAATTTTAAGAGTGTATCTATCCTGTATGATTCCTTGATATTTGTTCTCTTCATTGGAAACATTAGCTTACCCATACTTTGATTGCAATTTACTGAAATTACACAAGTCAACACGTGCCTTAATATGATAGGGAGTACATCCTTGGCAGCCACTTGTTTACTTTCCATTGAACTCTTTCCATTCATGTTCACATATGCTGCTTTATTATGGTGGAGGTGCTGTTGGAATGGATGAGCAAAGAATGTTTGGATATATACCAAGAGTATATATTTCCCAGCAGGTTCAACCAAGACATGAAAGTCATCTTGGCCTTCCAACTAAAGCAAGTAGGCACCTATATTGGGTAGCAATCTATAGAAAAATCGTGATTGATGATAAAGTGTCAATTGATGGACCCCTCTGAACAAATTTCTGAAGATCTTTCTGGCTCTGAATGGTGTTTATGATGCAACTAAACCTTATGATATCTAGTTGTTGAAGTTGGCATGCAGAAAATGAAAATCCAAGTTGCCAGAAAAAGAATTACAGTGGTAACACAGAACATGAGATCATTAACCTGAAAAGCTTAGCACAAAAAAGATAAAATGAATTGACCATTTATTGCTATCTTAGGCAATAGTGAATTAAAATGGACCAGAACTGGACCCTTTTAGAAGATCTTACTTAGAGCAGGAAAATCAAAGAAGAAGTGGCACAGCTTTCCTTGTCAAGGGAACCATAGTAAAAACAGCACTGGGATAAAATGCAGTAAGTGATTAAATATCTATTAGATTTTGCAGACAACCATCTAATATGATGATTATCCAGGTTTATGCATCAATAAATGCACAAATGTAGTTGATGAGTTTCATGGTCAAGTCAATCAACAGAACATGGGTGATGTGCTGCTCATTGCTGGTGGCTAGAATGCCAAACTTGGAAACAGTAAGGAGGAAAATGTAGTTGGACAATATAGTCTAGGAAATATAAATTAAGAGAACAATTTATCACTTTCTACCAATTTGATGACACCTATATAAAGAGACATCATCAAATGATCAAATAAACTACAAAGGAATCAAAGCAGTAAAATCTATGATTGATTAGGAAAAATATTACTCTAAATGGAATGTATTTAATTTTGGGATTTAATATACTAATTTCTTACATGTATATGATGGATGGATATTTATGTAAAGAAAATAATCCACGTCTGATTAGAAAGAATGTTAAGAAGGCATATAGATTTTAAAACTGAACTTAAAATGAAATGTCTGTTTTATAAAATAGTAAAATTCATGATTGATCAGAAAGAATGTCAGAAAGGCATATAGATTTTAAACCTGAACTTTAAATAAACTTTAAATGTTTGTTTTTTAAATTTGGAATTTATTTTCCAAATAGTTTGAAAAATAGATTTTTTTAAATAAAAATTGAACTTTGAATGGAATATTTTTAATTTTGGAACTTACTATATTAATGTGAAAAACAGGAAGTAGGAGTTGAAACTGTGAGCAAATTGTATACTCAGACAACATATTTGTTGAAAAATGTACTATTTTAATTATTGTGAATAAAAAAGAAGAAATGGGAATAAGGTTATATATAAAGGGCAAACTGATGACAACAGGTATAGCAATTAGCTTTAGAAATGAAAATGAAGATATTGAAGTGGTAGATAGATTCTGCCTTTTAGGAAGGACTATCAGTGATAAAAGAACTAACATCTAATAAATGCACTGCAGACTAGCAGTTGGTAAGGTAGCAATGAAGACTTTGAAAAAGGTGTTCTAATGCCATGAACATTTCTATACCTATAAAGATCATAATCTAATTACCACACTTGGGACTCATTACATGAAGACCTGGCTCCTTTGACAAGTTCATAATGTTGGAAAAGATGGGAGAAAACAACCAGAATATAGTAGATGAACCTAGCTACTGCCAGAATTGGGTACACAATTGAAAATCTAAGAGGTCAGATTGGGACAGATCATCCTGGAAAAGGTGTATCTACCTGGTCCCTAAGAGTTAACATTGACTTGATGGCATATACTGATCAATCACTGAACATTTTGATAGCCATTCAGAAATCAGTCTGCCTCCTGCTGCAACTCCATATTTTGCTCAAGCTGCAATAATGGAGTGCTTGCTCATTCATGCACAGGTGAAATCAGGGAACTGAATTTCGTCAATTAACTTATCTCAAATGTTATTCCGTATACTTGAAAATGAAGGGTAAACTACTCCTGCTGTGAACCCTGTGTCGTCTGCTATTTGAAAATTTGGAAGGAGGTGCAAGGATTTGCAATGGGAACAAAAGAAAAAAATATGCAAGAAATCTAGTACCAGTTCTTTAAAACTGGTCATTGAGTTTGGTACAGTGATCTGAATACGACAAGCCAACAATAGCCAAAATAGAGGTGTGACATTTAAATTCTAACTGGGTCCTGATTATGAGAGAGATACATTCCTAAGTCTGTCTTGGACTCAAATTTGTAGGTTAAGTTAAAGAATTATTCAGTGTCAGTCAGTAAAATGCTGATCACATCACTTTGGATAGAACTGACAACTCTGAGAATGTCCACCATAAATAATAGGCCTTAAAGGCCTGCTACCTTGGGGTGAATGACCGAATAGAAAAGATTCCACTCTCAGACTACCAATGTTTTGGTTTTTAGCTTTTCTATTTAATTTCTCTTAATTTTAATTGTCTTGTAGTACTTTTCTTTTTATCATATTGTTAGCTGCCCAGAGTCACTGTATCAGTGAGATGGGCCTCATAATAAATAAAAAATAAACTAAAAATAAAGGCAGTCATGACTCACCAGCCCATTAGCTGCAGTATCAATGTGGTGTTTGGTGTGTGTGTAAAAATATGACCTTTAAGTTGAGTTGAAGATCACCTTCAAGTGCTTAGATATCTGGGTGCATTGTTAAGCACAAGGAGAATCTTGAAAAAAGTGTCTTGGTCATTCAATAACATTCAACACCAGGAACAAAATGGTTCAAGAGCCAATCTTCAAAGGTGGCAATTGTAAATCAAGCCTTTGCAGTTGCATTCCAAATAACGGGAAGAGATACCTTAATGATGTAGGAAAATATTCTTGGATTTAGGGAGCAATACACAAAGGCTTGACTTTGAAATTTTCAGATGCATCCTCAAACAAAAATGCTAGCCTACCTTTCAATATGTTATTTCTCTTTGGTGCACTTTTCTTCTCTTTTGAAATGTAGATCAAATAATTTTTTGGGGTAAAATAAGGAAACTACATCTATATCAAATATTTTGCCTGACAAATAAACTCCCTTCTCATTAATTTTTTTTCAACATTTCAGAAACATCAAATGCAGTACTTATAGACACCTGCTGCTTCACCTTGCCCTATTAGTATTATGTAAATCTGCCCTTATTTTGGAACAATTGAACCAATGTCTACTACTTGTAACAAATTTTTCATCACAATTACCTTCACTTGATGCATGTGCAGCTTTTATATCATTAAAACAGCTTCAAGCCTTTTCTTGCAACCAAGTAAGGCTAATAGGCATATTACTCTGATTTTGATCATCTAACCAAATTATCAATAGCCTTTCCATTTCAGTGATTAAACAACTGTGTTGCTTAGTAATAATTGTAGTTTCTATGAGGCCAGGGTCTTTCACATGCTCCATTATTCTCATTTTATCCTTCAAAATTGTTCTGATCATTGATGGATTGTAGCCTAATGCTTTTTAATGATCAGTGATGTTGCACCTCTTTTTTTGATCACTTTATTATTGACACTTAATTTTCAGTCA
Organism: Pareas carinatus; assembly: GCA_032468095.1. NCBI lineage: Eukaryota > Metazoa > Chordata > Lepidosauria > Squamata > Pareidae > Pareas > Pareas carinatus. The sequence goes on from JANHFO010003391.1 coordinate 118,191, forward strand.
TGGTAGTTTTCCTTCTCTTTGACACATCATCAGCACTTTCAGCAGACTCACACTTACAAGGGTAAATAAGAGAAAAATGAAAGCCAAATAAAAAGTTATACATTCAATTAATGGCAAAGTGATCTGATTTAAAATAAAGGAAAATGTTCTCCTTCAAGACAATAAAGTGCTGAAGCTGCACAGTTTTCAAGAGAGTCACAAAGCATCGCATGAGTTCGTTATTATCAATCACTGCATTTAACTTAATATTTTAATATAATAGGCTTTATGGCTGTTTGTTCGTAAGTACAAATTCCCTGTAAGTTGAATGTTCTTAACCCGGGAACTGCCTGATGATCATATTCTGGTAGGAGTATTTTAATGAATTCAAAGGGCAATTAGTTTGGGGAGCAGATATGCCATTCTAGCATAATAATTAGAACACATTATTAATGCATTGATGGAAGTCCACTTTAATGAATTTGAGATGTCAGCACAATGACAAGTCCAAAGTTTAAGTATAATATTGTTAATCTTATCAAAAGGTTGTCTGTTTTACTATTACCTTTGCTGGTTTTTAAAAATTTGTGCCTGGATAGCCTTCCTTCTCACTAGGAGACACCATTTCTCAATTACAGAACTATTCCCCACTACAACGGATGGACTCTAGTGGATACGGCCCCAATTTAAATCCATTCCCTCAAGTTAGACATTCACAGTGATATGGTAAAATGTGACAGTAGGTTTTAAATCTTTATTTTAGAAAGAATACAAGCTAAGACATCAGAAAGGAAAGTTAAAAAAAGATTAAAACTTCACTTGGAGATCATGTAAATAAGAAAAGAGAATTGAGTTACCTGCTGCAAATGTTGGAAGACAAACTCATCATTTGCCATTTTGCATTTCTCATGCAAAACTGCACATTTTGAAGCAAGAGGCAATTTATGCTGATCTAGAGAGATTGACTATAACAATACTGAACATTTACAAGACCCAATGAATCAAGGCTATCTAGAGTCAGATGGCAATATTTTAAAAACAAGGGTGCATCATCTGAGGTTTCAGTGCTAAACGTAACCCCCAAATGTTGATGTAGCACCTGTTGCGATCACAATTATACAGCCCAAAGGTGAAAAGAATTAAATAAATAAAAAGTCACCTTACTTGTATGTAATTAATTATATACATACACAGAACTTAATTTAGGCTTTGTCCCTAATGTTTAAGACTATGGACTGGGGGCATCTGTGGAGAGATGGATATCTATAGCATAAAAATATTCCATGCCACAGAACAACTGAAACCCCTCACCCTGTTAACATTCATTACATTTATCACACCCATCTAAAAATGACACTGTTAACCCCATCTAAAGAGTCACATGCTGCCTTTAGCCCAAAGCATTTTGTGCATCTCAATTCAAAAGGTAAACTCTAATCTTTTTTCCTATCCTAATTTTAGCTCTTATTACAAAAAGAATTTTGTAATTGGGAATTCTTGTGTACTATCCACTACAACCTTTTGGAATGAATGCAAGAAATGCAACAAAATGTTTTCCAGACAAGATGTCTTAGTAACAAAGCAGCTTTCCAGAGTAAAAGATCTATGTTAAAACCAGCAAAGGATAATGGGTTTACGTACAGTGTTGGCAACGCTTTTAAAAAGTGGGAGAAGAATTTAATCAATTCTTTGAAACTTTGACAACATAACTAAGACCACAGATTTTTTTTTTAAAAAGTACAATTTAAAAGATGATCATTAGTACACACTCAGGATTCAAAGATTAGGACTGTCCTATGACTGGCCTCACGCAGCTTTAACAGAAAACAAAGAATCCTCCCTATTAAAAAATTACAGTTAGAATCACTGGATGTCTTGGCAACAAATTAGAATGTTTTCAGATATTCAGAGTTCAAGTTAGTTTTGTTGATGTCTGAATCAGCAGTTGGATTATCTTTCTGTCAGCTGAATCCAAGTCCAAGTCCCTTTGGCCTCTGGATTGCCCGGATTGGTTCAGCTATCCCTTTGCCATCTGGTCCAAGGCCTGTGCCAGGCGTCCAGCCCATGCTTTGGAGCATCCGGTTTCCAATGTTGCTGTCTGAGATTGGCTGAGCGTTTTCACCAACAAACCCTGAGACAAAAAGGAATATTCAACATTAATCAGTACAGCCACAGGTATAAAATAATTGCCAAATGAGCTATAAACTTTCTTTTTCTCTTAATTTTTCCAATAGGTTGCTGAACAGGATGTCTCTGTACACATTGACCTCCAGGTTGAATGCTAACTTGAAAATGATATAGACTGATTTCCTTTCTTATGTCAAAGAAAATGCATTATATGAATGTGACAATGTCATTGCGTGATGTAATTTTGTTAAACACTCTTTATAGCAAAACGCTTGAAAGATTTATATAAATTACAGGAACTAAATTTCAGTAATAGGAGTCGAGATACAGATAGTATTTTTCACGGTATGCCTCTATCACACAGATTTAAATCAGTATGTTAAATCTATATAACATTTCAATTCTGAAATGATGCTTTGAAGTGTATAAGGCAGAAATGTTACATATGTTTGCAATCCTTTCACGGCTGCAGTTTTTCTTGGAATTATGTGGTCACTTTACACAGTTGTAGACAGATGTTATGTTGTGCACTTGTGAGTTCTGAAACACTGTTTAGGAATCAAAGTCAAAGTGTTGCACAGTTTAAATATTATTTGCAATATGGAAAAAAATGAAAAATTCTATTTCAGCATATACAATGCCATTTATATGTACAGTAGGTGCATAAAATTGCAGAATTAAATTTATGATATTCTCTCCAGCCTTAATGGCATGGTGATATGTCAGAAAGAGAAACTATTCCATCATGGCTTTTAAATGAGCTTTTAGGTGGGTAATTGTATTACTTTTTAAAACATTTTAACTGTTTCTGCAACTCTGTAAGCATGTATCATATCTTAAATTTAACAAGTCAATAATAACATATTTCAAAATTCAAATTCTAAACCCCTCATAGCATTATTAGTGGAATCTATAAGATATTGATAAAAAATAAGCCATTGAGCAGCCCAAGCAAGTTACTGTAAATAAAAGAGATCACTACATTACACTTACTTGCTGTGCCACTGTCTGGTTAAATTCTTCTTACCTCGTGGCAGAAATTTCCTGTCTGTCATTGTCACTAGGCAAATACCGGAGTGTGGGGAGCAGTGAAATACTAAAGGACAGAGCTGTTTGTCCCATTCTGCATCTCCTAGTATACCAAGTGTACTGTTGGTATTGAAATGAATCTTATTTCAGTTACTAGGTTGATTGACTTCTGTATAAAATATGAGAGCACCTACCTCTGAGAGAAACTGATCTCCATCAGTGAGATGGAGAAATGGAGCTTAGATCTGAGCGCAGCTCTTGCACTTTGTTGAAAGCACAACCTTTTGTGCATGGAGGAGAGCTGACGTTTTTCATCAGGCAGCTCTTTCATCCACTCCCTGAGACGAAAGGGAGCTGAAATCTAAGTAGGATTTCAGAGATTTAGCTTCCCTCTAGACCACCTATTCTTAGCACAAATGACCAGTGCAAGATGTAGCAGGATCTCCTTGCCAAATCATGTTCTGGAGATGGGAAGTTGTTCTCTTTTTCCTTTCGGGTTTTAGAGACAATAACTGCCAGCAACATCAGAAGCAAATTTGCAAAATGCAGAATGGCAACATGGCTGCTAATGGCATTACTGTCCTACAGAGATACAACTTAAAAAGGAAGAGCAAAATAATAACGTGAAATGTGAGAAGGGCAATTAATATCCAATGTCCAACTCAAGTTCCTAACTTTCAAAGTGTGGCTTGGTAAGGCCAACTGAGTAGGCAGTTATAGAAAGGTTATGACACAGGCATACATACGCATACACACCCATCCGTATTACCTTGATATTATAGTAAGTTACACTGACAAAACATCTGCCCAACCCACAAAATTACACCATAGAAAATGATACAATTTTCATTACATTAGTCTGAAATTTTCTTATGGCATTTTTTATTATGCAAGTGTTTTAAGAATGTAACATGTTTTTTTAAAATCAAAAGGCACTAATTTAGATGTAGTAAATCAGGGGAACTCCTTAAAATTAAAAAAGGGGCAAAAAGAAAACAAATTTGTAATTACATCTTTATTTCAAAATAATGTGATGTCATTAAAGATAGATTTCGATGAAAATTAAGGCATGCAATTTTTCTCAACAGCTGTTGGTACAGGTAGATTCCAGTTAAACAGAGCACTAGCATTCAATGCCATACCCTTTATTTTACTGGGTTTGCCATGAATTAATTTAATTCCATCTGTATGCTAAAATCAGATCAGAGGTCTAATGCTGCTATAGGCTTCACATCTGTTTAATCATTTTAGGATACAGCAGCTTGTTGAAGTTCAGACTTTATTAACTACCTAGTATTTAAAAATGGTGAGAATTTTTTAATAGTTGGAGAATTTTAGTAGGTCTTAAACTGAAAAAGAACATCAGAAGTATTGACTAGAGTTCAATGTACAATGCATTTTCTAACATTTACAGTTTTTGATTTGCCAGTTTTAAAATGTTCCTTTTAAATGGACTTTTGAAAACCAGCTGAATAAAGAACTGGCCTCAATTAAGCAAAAATGTCACTTTCAATATGTGTGCACCTTAACTTCTACTGCTACAATTGAAAAAAAACTTTCTCTTTCATGTCTGTAATCAAATTTATACTGCTTTATGTTTAACAGAAGATTGATGCTGCCATTCAAAGTATGCTTACCAGGAAGAAAGGCTCACTCGGGATGAGTAGGTTGCAAATATTGCACTCTTAGGCCATAGGAATACAATTTACAGGATTATGCTTTTTAGAAAACCGCTATGCTGAATACATTTAAAAGATTCAGAATTGGGAGAAAATGCCATTTTCATGGAATTTAATGTTTGATTTAGATGTTCGCATTTTTAGAAAGAAACAACCATTACTTTCATGTACTATGCGAATATATATTTCATGGCTAGACAGTTTTATATATACATATTTATACATTGCATTTTAATACTAGATTAGAGCATTTATTAATTAAGAACACTTTAAATGATTAATGTTCAAGCACATGACTAAAACAATTAATTTGGAAATATATATGTTTGCTTTTAAATAATTCAAGTGTATGTCACAGCAGTTGCAATACCACATCTATATAAATATCCTTCATATATTAAAAAAAAGACCAGAGTACAAATTTGATGTTCTCAGAACTGTTCTCAGTTCCCTAGAAGTACTTTTTAGTTAGTGTAACAGATTGCCCAAGAGAACAATTCTATGCTCACCATGGTTCATTTTCTCTCTCTACTGAAACATGCATACCCTTGAAAGCTGTAATAGATTTGGCAAACAAAGTATACAAACTGGCAGGAAGTTTGCCAAGAAAAGTAAGAAATTTAAATTGGGTGCTAGGATATGGTTGCCAAGTTTGAAACAAATAGTCAGAAACAGAAAACACAATCTTCAGAAATTCTAAGATAAATAAATTGATAAAAATAATGATGAAGGCAAGAGATAAGAGCATTTGGTGTGAAGCCTTCAATGAAATTAGAATTAGACACCTCTGGAATGGAAGGATACTTTTGCTATCAAGAGATAGAGAGGGAAAATGCAACAATCAGAAGATGAAAAAGGTATAAAAGCTATGAATCTGGGAGTGTACAGACACACACACACAGACAGACATACAAACTGGATAGAAGTTTAGTATAAAAGCATTATTAGGAAAAAAAGAATGAAAAGGAAATGTTAGCTTAGTAGGACTAAAGTTGCAAAGAGAATCATGACTTAAGAGGACTTCCGGTGGCTCCACAGACGCTGCAAGACGGACTCTTCGGGTCCGCCAGCCCCGTGATCACGTTAGCCGCTTTGACAGCCGAAAATCAGCTGTCAGGGGGCTGGGAGGCCTTTCCCCCGGGAGAAGAGGTAAAGGTGAGTGGCTAGATCTGAGTAGAGCTCCCCTAGGGCCCCTGAATTTAATTCGGGGGCTGAAAGGGTGAGAGCTCCCCAGGGAGATCTGGCAGAAGCTTCGCATCCAGGAAGATTCTGCTTTAAGCAGAAGGAAGCGTCGCGACCATCTCTGAACAAGATATTTTAAACTAAAGTTTGCTGGAACAGACAGAGCAGGAACAGAATTTCTGGCAAGTACCTTTTTCTGAAACTTAGCTCAGTGGATAAAAATTTTCCCTCTAAGAGGAACTGAAAGATACAAAGTATCAAAGATGGTACAGGCGTGAATGAAAGGGTGTGAAAACGAAAGTGATCAAAGCATTGAAGTAAAGAAAGCCCTTCATTTAAAACGGAAACGCTTGTTAACAGCTTGTTAACAGCTGGATTTTATACCCAAACGAAAAAGAAAAGATTGATTACCAAAGAATTTTAAAGTGGAACATTTAAATCTGGACTTTTTAAATTCTTTCCCCTTCCCTTAAAAAGAAATACTCAAAAGAAAAAG
>JANHFO010003391.1:215391-230699 GCA_032468095.1 Pareas carinatus
GCTCTGTTGCTGTGGTCCCTTGGGTCGTTAGGTGTGACCCTTCAATCTCCTGTGTTTTGACAGCTTGAGTGATGGGTCAAAACATATATATATATTTAATTGGCTGTTCCTTCGGGAGGAGGGCGGTATATAAATCGAATAAATTAAATTAATAAAAAAGAGTGCAAAGAAGAGCAACAAAGATGATTAGGAGACTGGAGGCTAAAACACATGAAGAATGGTTGCAGGAATTGAGTATGTCTGGTTTAATGAAAAGAAGGACTAGGGGTTGACATGATAGTGTTCCAATGTTTAAGATAAGGTGGTCAACATTTTCTCCAGAGCACCTGAAGGTAGAACAAGAAGCAATGGATGGAAAGTAATCAAAGAGAGAACCAACCAAGAACTAAGGAGCAATTTCCTAGCAGTTAGAACAATCAGTTCCTGCCTTCAGATGTTGGGGGTGGTTCAACACTGGAGATTTGTAAGAGGACATTGGACATCCATTTGCGTGAAATGGTATAGGGTTTCCTGCTTAAGAAGAGGGTTGGACTAGGAGATATCCAAGGTCCCTTCCAGCTTTGTTCTGTTATTTTACTTCAGCTGTGATCATGGGATCATCATCTGCATTATTCTCTACCAGCTTCCTAGAAAGTCTGGGAAGCTGGCAGGAAGTTGGAAGTCACTCTCACTCCCATTCATCTGTGGTGATTCTGTTTCTTTGTCTAGGTAAGGAAATATCTCTGAAAAGCCCACAGGTTGTCTAGTAGGTATATAAAGATAGGAGCCTAGACCTTGTACTCTTCAGTGTTTTATTAGACAGAATATTTAGCAGATTCACAGAAACAAAATTGAATGGGTTAGCTTGACAACACTACAATCATACAGGCTAAAAAGACAAAGACATACAGAGAATAAAAGAGAGAAAAAATAGCCTCATCATTAATTAAAAACAGAATCCAATATATAAATGATATTCATAAAACTACCTGAATCATTGAGTGAAACTAGGAAGAAGAGGGAAAAATTAACACAATTCTAAACTATTTTATTCTCTTTATAATTAGCTGTCACCGCTGCCACTGCTTTTGCTCTAATCTTCCTTGCTGCAGCAACATCCAGTTCTGCTTACTGAATTATATATACCAGTTAGACTGATGTAACCGTGGATAAATAAATTGAATTCTTCATGCCAAGTATAATTTACAGATCAATACATAATGCATTAAATATTTTGCCCCCGGAACACAAGGGTTTCACTGCTAGTTCCCCCTTGTACTTCTTATCCAGATATGATGAAGGCATTTATTGAAAGCAAGGGTCTAAAAAAATACCTCAAGCAGAAATCTGTCAAAGCCTGAAGATAAGTGGACTTTCTTCTACAGGTAGTCCTCATTTAATGAACATTTGTTCAGCTACAACTTGAAGTTATGGCAGCACTGAACAAATGGTAATTACGCCCAGTACCCAGAGTTATGGCCATTGCAGCACTCCCACATTCGTGATCAAAATTCGGGTGCTTGGTAGTGTTCCCTCACAATTGCAGAGGCACTTCAAACCCCCCCCATCTACTCTGAATCTCTACCCTTTTGGCTACCATACACTATTGCTTCCGCTTATTCTGCTGCTATGAGCTCCCACTGCTGATGAAGCAAACTGGGCCTGGCCCTTCACCATTGTAGTGTCTCCGTCCTTGTCAGGTGATCAAAGTTCAGGTACTTGCCAGCCCATCCACACTTATAACCACAGGAGCACTTCAATTCCGCCCACCCGCCTAACTTACCCCATCTTTGACCTTTTGCCTGACCTGTCCTTCCCCATTCTGTTGACCTTGCCAAATCTTCGCTCCACTGGCCTTGCCAAACCTGCATTCCACTGGCTTTGCCACCCTGACCTCTAGTGGAACTGATGCCCTGGGGTTCCAAAACCTTCCAAAGTGTCACGAGAAGGCTGCACACATTTTGGACAAGGCTTCACATCACTTTGGGGGAAAGGCGTGGTGTGGCCAACAACTGCTTCATGGGAAATAGAAGACAGGGATGGTCATCTGGGGTTGATAGGGCAACAGAGACAACAGAAAGTATGGTGGCCATAATGGGAGGAAGATAGGTGAGTGGGGAGAACTGAAGAGGATTTAATCCCTTACCCTACTGAGGCTCAAGGCTGGGAAGGACCAAGCCAGGAATGACCTGATTTGAGGTGAGTTCTCATCTAAGGAACATGTGAGATTCAGTTAGCGTTAGCAATGGGAAGAGATGGATTTTGACCACTAAGAGATGAGGTCAAATGGCATTAGACTTTACGACTATCTCTCTTAGCAATGGAAATTCTGATCACAATTACTGTCATTAACCAGGAACTGTCTGGTTTAGTTGAAACACTTTAGAAAATTTTGTGTTATAAATTGTGCACCAAATCTGAAGAATATCCACCAAGTGAACCCACTTCCTCAGGTTATCCTTAAATCCTGAAATATGCTTATGTTATTCAGGTGGGGATAATATGTGAAATATAAGCAAAATTAAGCTCTGACACCCCATCTAGTTCTTCTTCCAGACATATGCCTGTCTAAATGGGAATCAGGTATTTCATCAGTCTTTTAAAATATAGAAGAATCTTAGCCACATTAAGAATAATTAAAGGTATGCCCTCTTCCATACTAAGCAAACCTGCAGTGGAATCTGGGAGGGAGAATGGATATTGTCCTTGCATTCTAGGGAAGAGTTTTTCAAAGTGTGTTGTAGGATATCCTAAGATTTCACAAAAATGTGATGAGGTTTTGTGAAAGATTAAGGACAAAAAAAAATCAAGGACAACCAGTTTTCTATTACTAAAGCTTTGCTTCCTGATCACATTCTTTTAAAATTAGGAAACGGATTGAAGTGACCTGAAAAATGTTCAAACCTCCTTGTATAAAATATAAAAAAAATAAGTTCAACATTGTCTTGGTGAGTCTTGGTGCTGAAAATAACAGAATGATGTATAATAAATATAGTACTTTAAAAACTGAAGTCCAAAGATGGTGAATAACTTTCTTAGCAATATCACTTATAAAAAGATTGTGGAGTTACAAACCAAATATGAGTGATGTGATTGCCCTGACCCCCCCCAAAAGCTAAAGCAATCAACATAAATATAGTTTCCAAATTACAGGAAATAATTATTCAATTTTTGTTTGTGTCCAATTCTGGGCACCAGAAAAATCAGACAACTGAAAAAGGTACAAACAATAAGGATGATCAAAGGCTGAATTGTAAGTTACTGAACTAAGTACTGCTGGAACAGAGCATGTTGTACTTTCCAAAAAAATGATGGAAGTGGAGATATAAGTATCTGAAGTACCTGAAAGAATAGCGTTCATAAAAAGAATGAAAAATATTTTCTGTAGTACCAGAGTATAGAATATAGAATAATGATCTAAAATAATAAGACAGATGCCTTCCTAATATCATGAACTACCTAAGAGTGAAACCAGTAATAAGGAAGGTGGTGAATTATTTTTCAGTATACTGAAACTTTGGAAGGAATTCAAAATAAAGCATTCCTAACAAATATTCATACCACTTTTGCTGCTAAGAATATATCAACTTTTGTCAGTAGTGCTTTAATTTGGATCCTTTTCCTACACATGGCTTGGACTTGATGGTTCCTAATCCTATGGTTTTTCTAAAATGATACTCTATTGCAATTGACACAGAATTCAATTACAAAGGCTTTTATAGTTTAACACTGAATATCATAGGGAAGGGGATTGTTGCAAGTCACCTTAAGGACTACATACAGTAGTCCTAGGAGTGGTAAAAAGATATTAAATAACTAAACGTACTTGATTTAATAAAAATAATATTACTTGCTTATTCTGATATTTAATATAAATCATCACAGTACAATTTGTGAAAGCTGTCTCTTGTGTTTTTTAGGTATGTAGATGAATACAGAAAAACAGAATATTTTGCTGCTGTAAAAATTCAGAGTTGGTTTCGAGGGTGCAAAGTCCGGGCATACATCAGGTAATTCGAGTTGTGCCTGTAAACATCATAGATATGTATACTTGAAAACTAACATGCATGCCTACTTACAGTAGCGATCACTCTTACTGAATTTCATGGATGTTATTTTCATATGTATGTATAGAATACAAGTTTTAATATATTTTATCCAACATAAATATGGAAATAAATATAATGACGCTTTCAGGCTTACTTAATTCAGCTTCCAGATTCAGGAACCACCTCCCACTGAACTGCAGTTTTATCAACAATTTTTAAAACAATGTTGCTTTGCTGAATGATTTTGGTTCCTTTGAAAATGATTGTGTAAAGACTGGTTTGGAATCAGCAAAAGCCCAGCTTCTTTATTTGCAGGAATATTAAGCAGGCCTGTTATTTGTACGTTTGTGTTGTGCTTTTTCTTGTCTAATTATTAAATCTCTTTTTACATTAAATGGGAAGTTTAGGTTTAATGTTCATTTTCTTATAAAGTGTACAAAATGATTGCAATTTTTTTTTTCATGTAGGGTGCTGTTTGAAATTGGTTAACAGGAAAGAAGTATTGAAACTTATATGAAACAATTTTGTTGAATATATAACAAATTCATACTTAAAAGGGTATATGCCTGAAACAGCATTTATACTTATATTCAACATGCTATATTGAATGTAATTATCAAGATAGTATCTCTCAAGATACACTATTCAGTGCACAAATTGTTCTAAAATTGAAATTGATAAAAATGATATTGATATTGATATTTCATATTAAGAAACTTAAAAACTGTAAAAATCTCTATTAATTTGTAATATTATATTCTTACTAAAGTATTTTGTTTTAGGTATCTGAACAAGATGATGGTATTTATTCAGAAATGGTGGCGGGGTTATCAAGGGCGGAAAAAATTCAGAAAAATGGTGGAGGTAAAATTAAGTTTCTAAATCAATATTTTAAGATTTCCATAATAATTTGCATCAGCACAAAATAGATGAAATTATTTTGTTGGAACAAATATTAAATAAGTTATGTATTTTCAGATTTATGCATTTTGGTCATGTATAAATATTCCGATATTGGATAAAATGTTCAGATATAGGCTCAGATAATATTTGTTTGTTTGTTTGGAATTTCCGCACTAGTACTGAGTGGCTGTGGCTACCATTGTCCTGATATAGCCAGTTGACGTCATCACTGGTTATTGGGGGCGAAATATTGGCCCCCACGGAAAGGGCATCCTCCTGGATGTACAGCTGTCTTTAGCTGATCATATGGCAGCTGTCGCCAGGGGGGCTTTTTATCAGGTTCGCCTGGTACGCCAGTTACGTCCCTTTCTAGATCGGGACTCCTTGCAGACGGTCACTCAAGCGCTTGTCACTTCCCGCCAGGACTACTGTAATACTCTCTACATGGGGCTCCCCTTGGGATGCACCCGGAAGCTCCAGTTGGTCCAGAATGCGGCCATGCGGGGGATTATGGGAGCAAGGAGGCTCTCCCATGTGATCCCTCTCCTGCGCGAGCTGCAGTGGCTACCGGTGGTCTTTCGGGTGCGCTTCAAGGTGTTGGTTGCCACCTTTAGAGTGCTCCATGGCTTAGGACCTAGGTATTTACAGGACCGCATTGTACCAGCCAATACCTCCCACCGACCAGTACACTCCCACAGAGAGGGCCTCCTCAGGGTACCGTCGGCCAGACAATGTCGGCTGGCAACCCTCAGGGGGAGAGCCTTCTCTGTGGCAGCACTCACCCTCTGGAATGACCTCCCCCCAGAGATACGGATAATATCTGACCTTTGTTCTTTTCACTGTGCCTTAAGGACACATCTTGTCGTGCAGGCCGGGTTGGCCTTGTCCCCCCTCTCTTCCCCTTGCTATTTCAGATTCTTTTATTTGACACCAAATTGATTTTTAATATTTGGATATTTTTAAATTCAGCCATGATTTTGATACGTATGTATTTGTGTATTTTATATGGCTGTACACCACCCTGAATCTCATGTGGAGAAGGGCGGTATAGAGGTTTAAATAAAGTTAAGTTAAGTTAGTAAACAGTAATAAAAAAATAATTTTCTGACCAGTGCATCATTTATAGCAATAAAAACCTTCAATGTGAAACTGATAAAGGTTTGGTCAATTTCAAGCCGCAACCATGAGCTGGTGGAAGATCAAATAATTAAGGACATAATACTCAGCTTTTTAACTTGCAGTTAGCACATTTTAGGAAAGTGCTGCACCGCAGAAAAAAAGCAAACCCTTGCTTTACAAGGAGAGCAAAAAAAGAAAAGGGGGGGGGGAGGACATTATAGGAGAGAACTTCATTTGTATGAGATGACAGTAACCAGCAATCTTTGCAGTGTCTCTCTCTCTCTATCCCTCTCCCTCAGTCACACGGTTCACTTAGCAACCATGTTACTTAATGACCATCTCTCTGGAAACAATTGCAGTCACTAAACACGAACTACCTGTATTTGATTGGAAGATTACCGGTGAATTTTGTGAGTGTACAGTAGACTCAGAAGTTGAAACAAGTCTGTAAAGCAATGATAAGCAATTTATTTATTGCTGCCAAGAAAACTGTACGGATGTCTGCTTTCTGATCTACATAGTGACCAGGAGTCATGTTTGATTTGAGGATGTCTTTATTTTTTAATCAAGCTCCCATTCTTGATGAATGGAGGAATGGGCATCCATGAAGCTGAGGAGAGTAATACAGTTTTCTTCTTTTACCCATTAAAATAGAGCATGAAACATTTGAGAACAGTAAGCTAAAGCAGCTGCTTTACACCTGCTATTATGTCCCACATTCAAGCACTTTAAGATATAACATGTAAAGCTTTGTATATGTAATTCAGAGATAATATATAAGCCTAGTTACTAGTACCCTAAAAGCTACAGAAGTAGCAGTTCTAAATATTGATAGAACTTTTTGGGAGTTTAGGCTTTTACAATAATATGTGTTTTAACTTGTCGCCTCTGATCCATAGTATTCCAGTCCCAGTTCAGGTTATTTGTTTAACTAACAAAGGAGAGTTAGGCAAAGATTGAGTTATGGAGAGAAGAGAAAAATATTCTCATCATTGGCTCCTATATGTTGCAGGAATCTGGATAGGAAGTGAATTTCAACACTACACTAGGGGATTTCCTGGCTTAAGAATATATATATTTTTCAAAATAGCTAACTTCTCTATTTTTTTTCTTTCGAATGTATTATTAAGGAAGCAATATAATATTAAGGTAAGTATTTTAAAAAGTGGCTTAATTAAACAAAAGCAATAATGCCTCCACTAATGTAATGAAGAAAGTGAATCTGAAATGAAGCAGCTTCATTGTGTTCATTTGTAAATAACATATTGCAGCCAACTGCTTGTTAATTGCCCAGGCAGTTGATAAATAATCCAGTCCTGCTGCTCTCCACAGACAATTTGCTTTGGATCAGACTAGGCAATTCCAATAACACTAATTACAGTGAAACTCTTTTTACAGTGAATTTTTTTTTTTGCCAGGAGGGAAGATGGAGAGTACAGGGAACTGCATATCAAGGAGAGGTTCTTCCTCTCTGATTTGTAGTTAAAACACACTCCCAACCCCCCAGAGTCTGCATGTTATGCTAAATAAAGGACGTTCTTCTATCTCGAAAGTACTTATTTTACTTTTTTTATGATACTGTTGTGAATTATGTTCATTTTGCATTGGTAATTAGAGGGTGGAACAGATGTGAAAGCTTAGTGTAAAGTGATGTATCCATTAAAATAACCTATATTGCCAAGTGAGTGTTTGCTGTAACAGGAGATTCTTTCACTAAGAGTGGAATTCATCTTTATTGGAAGGGAACCAGGAAATGTTTTTTCTATATCAGGGGATTCACTGTAACATGTTATCATTGTATTTATGATTTTATGATGTTAGAATGAATATTAAATGAAACAAAATTCCCAAGGATTACTCAGGAGGCAACTAAGTACATAACATTTAGTACAGATGGTTGGAAGGCACAATTTTGCTCCATCGCTGCATCCATATCCTTGAACGATTTCGACTGAAGACAGCATTTCTTTGAATTTTTCATTAAACCAGGCATCTTGAAATATGAATTCCTTTTATGTTTCTGTGAGTTTTGGTTAAAAGAACCCTGGTGAATAAATCATATAATACTATATGTCACCAGCACTTGTGAATATTTCTGCTTTGTTATTCTACTCTCAGTAGAGCACCATTGATTATCAAACTCAGCGGAGAGCATTTTATGATCATATATCTCCATTAGCTGCTGGTTTGACTACCATAGATTTTTCTGGTTAAGCCTGCATTATGTATTAGCAAGCCCATCTCTTCTATTCTAAGTTTGATTTTATTCCATCCAAACCTAGAACTCTTATTATATATTATGTATAAAAATTCTTACCTTTTATATGTAAAATTAGAAGTATAGAATTTGTATAACTGAAATATATGCCATTTTTCCTCTCTATCCCTTGATTCACAGACAGCATATTTTATTATGAAGATGAATTTCTACAATGAAATGGCTGTCAGGGTAAATATTTCTTCACTTGTTTAAACAAATGAAAAGTCAATTGTGCTCTGAATTTGCTTTTAATAAAATAAGCAACCCAGAATAATATAAGCTTGATTGATATGCTGATGGTAAAGTGAGGAAATGGTATATAGTTACAAATTTCAAGTTACACTAAGTAACCCAAATTGCATATTTTGAAATTTTTTGTTCAATTTAAATGTACAAAATCATTGTCTTTTCTAAATATTGTGGCATTTCATCGTAGGTAGAAAAACATTTTTTTTATGTTTGCATGCATTTGTATTTATACTTTATGACATTCAGAATTGTGTAAATTGGTTTTGCTGGTCTCACCCAGGCACTGAATAATATCTGCTTAAGTTTAGGAGGTACATTTTATTATGTGACTAAAACAAACTTACATTAATGGCCTGAACTTTCTGCCATACGAATACCTAGGACATGTTTTCCCACATTTTTCTAACCAAATTAAAAATTGCAAAGTTACTATGTAATCTGGTTTGGTTCCCATTCATGCAAGTCTTTCCAATAGACTTGCATAAATAAAACATATTCAACTTTAAGAAATGGTTCTAAATTAAGTACAAGCAGAAAAAAAAGCACCTGGCTAATATAATTACAATCCTGTACCATCAAATGTTCTTTAACATTGTACCTTAATTATATTTGACCTACTATTTCAAACTCTCACATTTGGAGCCAGAAAATAATAAAGAAAACAATAATGATGATTAATTTTCTCTGAATTAGATTTACTTTTAAAATAGTAGATTGTGATATAGTAGTCTTATTTTCATTTAGAAGATTTAAGACTTGTTGTGAAGAAAAGTAATCCTCATTTTTAAAAAATATTGTATGAGCAGATGGCTTCTGATATATCAAGGTTTTGCCATTTGCTTTGCATTTAAAATAAACATTATTTATAAGACCACTTACAATTTGATGTTACTTAATGGGGAATATGCATCATTGATTTGACTAGCTTAAGAGGTCATTCAGAACTTGCCCGTTAACAAGCTGTAATCTGCTGAGCACACAATGACTTTGTTTAAAATTATCTGTTTGGTACTGATCAATGACAATAATTGTTTGGTACCAATCACCACAGAAACTTGTTAATTACTTTGAAGGGCACATATTTTGTTAGGGAGGGTAAATATTCACCTTGGAATTATAAGAGAGGCAAGAAGTGTTCTGTTTTCTATGAAATGTGTATGTTGGTGGTTTGGGTTATTTGGTAATATCAGAAAAAATATTTGGTGTATGGAGAAAATTTGTACAAGGTAATATACCTTGTGTAATATACAAATAATTGATTGACTGGCTGATTGATTTATGTATTTATTTGTGTATCATAAAGTCTCCAACAGCAAAATCCAAAGACCTAAATACCTGTTTCTGTCATGCTACTTCAAAGTTTAATTTCTTGCATCCATAGAGAATCACAGGGAAAAAACATTGCCTGCACACCTCTGGCTCTTTGTAGATATAGGCATTTCATTGCATCTGAATTCTTTTCCAAGACTTTTGTTACTGCCCTGTCAAGTGCTAGTCTGTAGCTTATTTCTTGATTGCTGCTCCTTTACTAATAATAATTGATCCTAAATAGCAGAAGCTATCCATCACTTTCATTCTTAGAGCTTGCAAAGTATTTGCATTTTCAGCTATCAGAGCAGTGTCATCAACATAGCACAGGCTGCTGATATTTCGTTCCCCCAGATTTAAAGCCACCCTCTTTTTCTTCCAGTCCAACCTCCCTTATTATGTATTCAACATACATGTTGAATAACTAAGGAGAGAATATACAGTCTAGTCTCATTATTTTTCTGACCTGGAGCCAGTGTTTTTCACCATGTTCTATCTGGACTATGACTTCCTGTCCAGTTGGTTTACATGAGTACAATAGAATGTTCAGGGATTCCCATTTTTCTAAAGACATTCCACATCTTGACATAATATACCTGAAAGCCTTTCCATTGTCAACATAATAACTTCTTTTACTATTCTTTGGCTTCCACAATTATCCAACATATATGAGCAATAATGTTTCTTGTTATTCGTATTTTTCTAAAATGAGTATGAATATCTGACATTTTCCTTTCAATGTTGGATGATCCAGTATCCAAACGTTGCAGGGCATATTGAGGCATTAAAAAATTAGAGACAGCACTAATTCTGGAAATATATATATATACATATACAAACATACAATGATTAAATTTAGTAAGGGTTACATAAACAGACTCTCCCCCCCCCCAACGTACATGCTAAATAATATCTGTGTTTAAGGAGTGAACACTATATCATGGCAACATAATAGTAGTTTATGCCAAACATTTTTAAAATTTAGCTGAAAAAAATATAATTTATCTACCTGTAGTTCTTGACTTGCAATCATTCAATGACCGTTTGAAATTATAGCAGTGTTGCACAAAGGGGCTTACGATCAATCCCCAACGTTGCAGCTGTTGTACTCACAGGATAGCAAGTGTGGCACATGGCAGCCTGCTGGCACATACAACTGCAGAGGTGCTTCAACTTCCTCTCACACCTATCTCCCTCCCTCCATGGTCTTTTAGTCCCTTGTACTCTGCAGCCTCTGTTGCCCTCGCTGTCCTTCTGTCGTCTTCTTGCTCTTGGTGCTGACCATCTGTGCCCACCCTGACCTTTCGTGAGGTAGCTACTAGCCACACAAGGCTTTGTTCCTCAGCTCTTGCACTGCAGCGTCCTTGTGAGACCTGAGGAAGAGGGTTTCTCATGTGGGCAGTAAAGGACATGAGGATGGGTATCCTAATCAGCAGTGAAAGCAGGAAAATAGCAAAGGTAAGCTGGGATAGAGGAGTATATGGTAGCAGAAGTGCAGTGTGATTGACCTGAGGCAGCTAATTTCCTGGGACAGCTAGGGCCTTGTGTTGTGCTGCTGAGGCTTCCTAGGGTGTCTGGGCTTCACATCACACTGCTGGGCTGTGGCTTAACACCGTGCTTCCTGGGGCGACCTGGGGATTCCTGGGATAGCTGACGCTTTGTGCTCCATGCTCAGCTGCAACTTTGTATTGTGTTGCTAGGGATTCCTATGGTGTCTGAGGCTTTATGCTGTGCTGCAGCTCAAGACTTCTTGCAGTCCTGGAGCCATGGCAAGCAAAAAAACCTCTTGAGCTGCAGCAAAGCAGGTAAGCCTAGAGCTGGCAGTTCTGGGGCCACTTGCCTTTCCACAAACAAGGTGCAGGGTGGCAAAAAGGCAGAGCTAGGCGAGTGGGGACAGTTGAGGAAGAGGCAGTGTCTTTACTTACCAAGGGTCTGGGTTGGGAGGGACCAAGCCCAGAATAGTTTAGATTAGAGCATATCCTCAGCTGAAGACTGGTGGAATTCAGCTAACAATGGCAATGGGGATTGCTGGAATATCTGTTGCTAAGCAATACAATCATGTGACATTGTGCTTTATTTTAGTCTCAATTGTAGTCATAAGTCAAGGACTTTTTGTATTCCTAGTTTCCAAATATTTGCCAGTTTCAAAGGTAAAACGCAGCTATTTGGGAATGCAGTTTGTCAAAAATTTTATATAAAATTAGAACAACATTCTAGATCTGAAGGACTAGCTCTTTTTTAACTGGACCAGAGACTGAAGAATAACCATGTTTTACTCATAGCAAATTCTTCTAAGCTTATTGACACTCCATTTCCCCTTTTTAAAAAGAATGATTTGCTTTTTTATAATTATTTTGAAACAAGAGATGGTGCTCTGCTTTTATTGAATTCTTTGTGCCCGAAATATATTGGGCTTTGTGTCTCTTCAGTAATTTACTTCTTTCAGATGGCTTCGCTGGTTTTACTTGGTTTCCTAGTTGGCTCTTACCCTACTGAACTGATTTATATATTATTTGTCTTAGTGTCAAATATATATCATATATTTTAATTTTTTGTGCTGATTTTTAACACCCACTGTGTGCTTTTAATAGAAAAGGAAGATGAACATATTTTGAAATACTAAGTTAATATGGAGACATACAAGTGAAAAAATATTTTTATATACCAGTTTACATCATTCTTTATTCCTTAGGATAGTGCTCACAATTTCTTAACTATGCAAGCCCAATTTTTATAGCTTTTCAAATTTAGGCAAATTTAAAATTTGGGCAAAGTCAGAAATGTCATTGTTATTCCCAGGAATTTTAGCATTATATTTATTTATTACAACTTTTAAATATAGAATTAATTTCATCAGACGTTCCATAACACTTAAACAATTTTGGGAAGTTTGAAGGAGCAAAAGTACAAGCGGTGTCTTTTAGCTAAATCTGTTGATATGCCTCCACCTCTGAAAAGCTGCTACCCTGAAGGAGGTAGATAAGTAAGTTTTATATGGTGTAAAGGCAAATCCTGATTCATAACATATTTGATATGATCTCTTATCAGTATTTTCATTCTACTAAGTTAGAAATTAGATTTTTTTTCCTGAGGAAGGACCACAGGAAAGGACTTCAACTTCTCACAATCTGTTCAAAAGATTCTAATTACATTATGAAGTTCTAAAAAGTGATGGATGGTAAAGCAGATACTTTAATTAGCCTTCACATTTGTTTGATTGAAAAGTCTTACGATTCTAAACAGGTGGAGTTGAACAAGTAGATTTCAATGTGATATACCTATATTATTATAAAAATCACAACATACTTTAAAATATAAACTATAAAGAAGTCAACTGCTCATTTGTTCACTACATGTAGTTAGTTATCTTTATCAAATTTGATTTCACTTATTTAGTGTGATGTTTATGATTTATCTTAACAGTATTAATAACAGCAAGTAGCCAAGTAACTACTGTATGTATTTATACCATAATTTTAAGGAGTTTTGTATCCATATTAATGAATAGGCAAATATGTATGCATGCTAGTGTTAAAGCAGTTGTATTACTTGCAGAACAGAACAAATACTTCTTATAATGTTTGGCAGTTATTTCTCTATTGCAAGACAAAAGCCAACCTTCAGTGAAGCAAATATATTTGTACTCTTTCTTCCTTAGATTCAAAAAAGATGGCGGGGTTATTACATCCGAAAATATATCCATAATTATTATGCGCTAAAGAAGTACTTGGAAGTTGTTGCATTGAATAATGAGATGGTCAGGTAAAAATGGAAGTGCTGAATGGTAAAATGGTAATTTTGAAATAGATTTAAATAATTTATAGTTTTAATTAGATTATTCATCATGGAAAGAATTGCCTTCTTTATCCAGTAAGAAAACCGGCCTATTTTATCTTCTACCCAAGTGTGCTTTTTCAAATTATTATTTCATTTATACCATTATGCATGTAAGCATGATACAATTGAATCTATTTGAACTGAAGCAAAACTGAAATGCATAAATCAGAGAATTTCTCTCCATAGAAAAAGTACTGTGGACCTCCTGAGCAAGTGAATTTGCAGAATAATGCAGTAATATTAAAGGTCTTTTATTGCAACCTATTTGTGATCTGCAATTTTGAGCAAAGGAAAAGGCAAGTACTATAAGGCTGGGATAATTACAGGCTGCATCAGTGCTATCTTTCAGTAGGTAGAGCTGCCAGGTTTCAACAAGGAATACATATTGTCATGTGTGCCACTGAAAAAGTCTGCCTTGAGTGTCCAGCCCAAGATTAGTCTAATCCCTATTCCTCCATGGTGTATTTAGCTATTGATTTAAAATCAATTTTTCAAATTCCATTCCTTTTATTTCTCAGGCTTTAGTTTGTTTTTTAGGCTATAGGTCTAAATCCTGAGACAGCATCTGTATATATATCACTAGGTCTGTTTTTTCCCCCTATTGTAATGTTAAAATAACCACAGAAAATAATTGCAGATATTTTTTCTTTTTAAACAACTCTGGGAGACAACTTACATTTACTTGACTCTTCTGGAAATAGCTTTTGTTCAGATGAAGTATTATGCTGGGTTTCTGTAGACTAATGTACAGTACTCTGTTATTGTAGTGATAATGGCATTTTGCCTGGTTTAACATTCATTATTAATACAAATAATAAACATGTAGTTAGAAATTTAATGGCATTTGGAAACATATAATTGATATTATAGTAGTAAGATCAGAAAGCTAGATGTCTGGAAAGGCCATTTTGTCATTATATTTATGTAACACATATATAGGATAATGTTTTCATAGGAATACTGTGCCTCTCACAAAGATAAATTGGTTTGATTAATTTAAAGGCTGAGTATGCATTTGCTAGAGGTGTACACTTGTAACCTATCGCCTCGTATGCAAAAATTGCCCCAGGTTATGAATGAGAAAATGATTTCATGAAATTAAAAACTAGTCTCATAGATAGAGATAGGCAGCATTCAGAAAATATTATGACACTCGTAAAAGGATTTTTTTCAGTAACTTAGATTTCCTTTTACTGTTTCAGATACACAGTGGTTTTAACTGTTTTTTTGATATTTTGCTGCATTCAAGGTATATCAACTGAAAAAATGAATAATTTTAGAAATATATTAAGTTCATTAGGACTGTTATCCACAAGCTTTTTGCTATCACTTGTGGAATTAAGCTTCATTCGAAATAGGGTTACACTGGAGACCATTTGATCAGGCTAGAAATTATGAGACAAACATGAGGTTCCCAACTGTATTGAACTCATAACATGACTGTAGGAGTATTCAGAATTTGCAGAGAAAAATTAAATGGAGGAATGTTTGTGCTTTGCTCACTCTTTTAGTTTAGTTTAGTTTAGTTTTAGTTTATTTAGTATTTATATCCCGCCCTTCTCCCCAAGGGGACTCAGGGCGGCTTACAGGCAACAATTAAAATA
>JANHFO010003391.1:269405-279827 GCA_032468095.1 Pareas carinatus
TACAGCACTCTCTAAGCGGTTTACACAGTCAGCATATTGCCCCCAACAATCTGAGTCCTCATTTTACAGACCTTGGAGGGATGAAAGACTGAGTCAACCTTGAGCCAGTGAGAATCGAACTGTTGAATTTGATGGCTAATGGCAGAAGGCAGTCAGCAGAAATAGCCTGCAGTGCTGGTTATAATGTATAATTATATATTATTTTGGAAAACCTGAA
The DNA here is from genome assembly GCA_032468095.1 of Pareas carinatus. NCBI lineage: Eukaryota > Metazoa > Chordata > Lepidosauria > Squamata > Pareidae > Pareas > Pareas carinatus. The sequence goes on from JANHFO010003391.1 coordinate 269,623, forward strand.
CACTTTACAATGGAGTACATTTGGCAAGTTCTGAAGCTATTACAGCATTGCAATATCCTTCACCTGAATACAGTTCTGCCTGGAGTTTGGTTTTACAAAGCAGAAATTTACAAATTCCCATCCAGGACCATTAAACAAAAGACATGATTTATTTACATTTGAGGAACAACTTTCTAGAAGCACAAAATGTTTAGCTTATTCAGATTAACATGTTGAAATATATAGCTCTCTGATTCAGTTTTACAGTTCACAAATTCTAAACAGGAAAGTCTGGTTCTATATAACCATTAAAAATAATATAATTCAGAATTTGCTCCCCATTGCTTTGACAATTTCATATCAAATCTTTAGTAAAAGCCATTTTTATTATATGTTTTAATTTACTTATAATTCATTTGGCTCACTAATTTTTTTGATTTTCCAAAAATATTTTCAATATCTTTTTTCAATCTCAGCTGTTCTATATGTTTATTTTATTATAAAATGCTTCCTGGAAGTATAAATTTAAATTTAATTTCTAATAGCAATGTCAGTACCCCTATAAATAATAGAATTTCTACCATACAGTACATATTTCTACAGTAACTAAGTAACATTGTCATTGGTGGTTTGCAACAGTGTGCATCTTATCACAAAAAGCAAAACTTTGTCCAAATATTAATACTACCTAAATTCCATGCTTCCATAGGCAAATTCCTAAGATCTAGCCTTGTCATTTCAGTTGTCATCCAATCCCTAGAGAGAGCCAATTTTCTTTAATGTCTGAACCGAAGAAAAATGTACTATTAAAATGCAATTCAGAAGTGATAAAAACTGTAAGTGGAGCAGCCGGCTTTCTGTACCTCCTATGTATACTCAGGGACATTGGGGCCACATTAATTTTTTTTGTGTGTGATGTCCACCCCATGTGCAAATTAGCCCTGGAAGTGCTATAATCTGTCTTATATGAGAGCCACCTATCCCATGTGTATATACATGCTTCTGTAGCTTTGTATAATTTAAAGCCCTGCTTCTTTTGTGCTATTGTTTTGTTAATTTTCAAGAGCCCTTGGTTTAGAAGGCTTTATGGGCAATTTGACTGGCCAGATGCTAATAAAGGGCAATTTGTTTCTCCGCAAGGAAGGTTTATTGATGTAATTTACAGCTGATAAAATATTAATTTCTTTCAACAGAGAATTTTAAATAAAATTCAGTAAGTATATTAAAATAAGCAGGCTATCTTAAAATAAGCAGCCTTTTTAATTGACATTACAATAGTAGTACTTCAAATACATTGTAATATTGCTAATTCTTCAGAAAATATAATTGTCCTCCGCTTCCTCCTTTTTCCTCCACTTTACTCCATAACCTCTCAGAAAACAACATTTTTAATTTAACAACTCATCTGAGTTATTCCAATTCAGCAAATCTTAAGAGATGCAGTGTGGAAGATGATCTCATGAAGACTTATACCTAGGAATACTACATGTGGCACAGCTCTTGAGAAAAAGATGCAGAGTTATAACAACCCATAGCATATAATGTTAGGAGCCTGATTTGTTCAGAAGTAAAACAGTTGTACTGAAACAGTTGCACAAAAGGACAGTAGCTTCTGCTCTGCATTACGTGGTTGATGTTTAAAGTAAACATTCAGTCATTTGCATTTAAATAATTATTTTTGTTTTATACCTGCGGAAGTATAAAGTTCTGCTGAAAGGTCTCATTGCATTATTCAATCATGTGGAGATGGAACATAAGGCCTTCTCTACTTTGGTAGCCTAATAATGAGATATTCTTTGTTCAGTGGTTCAAGATTCATCTCACCTCAGTGCTTAGTTAAGACCAACCTGTCTACACAAGCCTGAAGATATGATCAGCTTTGGTTTGGTTTGGTTTATTAAACATTATGTTTTATTTGTTCTTGAATCTTTACAGTTGTCTATTCATTGTATTCAATCATATATCAATGATGTGAAGAAAGTTAAAAATATTTAAATAAATAAACATCAGAGGTTACAGTCCTTCCTCAGTAATTCTGTGCTAAGTAGCTGATTTTGATATCCCTGTGGGAAGCCCACTTCTCCCCAGAATAAAATATTATTCCTAATATTAAAAGAAGCAGCATAGAATATTTGCCCAGAAGGAGGGGATGAACGACATCTTGAAGGCAGAAAGCAGCCCCATCCTACTTATAGGAAGCCTAAAGAGGTTTACTTTAGGTATGTATATTTTTAATCCATTCAGATAGCTGGGCCACTTTCTTCACAGGCAAAAGACAGCCAGGAATTCCAGATAAGTAACACAATAGGTAAGATTAACTAACTCAAACAAACACCTAGGATTTGCATTTCCCCTTTGTTTGCAGAGCCAGCCATGACCCCTACATGACCCTATAGGAACATGTTCTTGTGCAAGAATAGGCACCTTCCTTCACAAAGCACCAAAGAATGTATAAAAACCCACCTATTCACAATCCCAGTTTGTCAGCTACTTCAGAGACATGCTATTGTTTGAGTTTGACTACTAAATAAAATGGAAACCACCTTTAATGCAGCTGCTTCCAATTCATTTATTTAGCATCTATCTCCCAGCTTGGAACTAGACCAGATTTTTCTTCCTACATCCCTAGAATAGTTTCCAAAGTTCTACTCTAGTGATTTCACTGCTCCTAAAAGTTGCTGATACTTTTCCTTACTTAGACATGTATCAAAGTAACATGATTGAGCTTTATGCTACCCAGACTTGGCAATATTTACCTTTTCCTTTATTTTATTTCCATCATAATATAATATTCCCATTAATTTCTGTTTGCTTTCCCTTGTGCTTTCTCCCCCTCCCCCCATCATCCAGTTTTTGTTCCTGCTTAAGAAAGCTTTTCACTTGCATGCCTCCCCTTTTTTTGTTGGCTGCTACTTGTCCCAGTCCTAGTTTTTAGTATTTATTTTATTGTTTGCTTGTTTTTATTCTTTCTTTCCCCTTTCCTCTCTTCTATGAACAAACACAGGATCTTCTTTTTTATTTTCAGCATTGTTAAGCACATGCAGATATCTACCAAGCTAACTAACTAAAAGTAGATTCTAGATTAATCTCTGAAGGAAAGAAGTTTCATGACCTGGATGAAATCATGGACATGTCCTCTTAAAGTGCGGGTGTGCTTGTACAGATGGAGGTGATCCTTTAGGCATCTTGATCCCAAACTGTTTAGAGCTCTAAAATAATTACTTATTGGAGCAATAAAGGAGTCATATAGTGAGCACTTTGGCAGCAATATTTTGAAACAGCTGTAGTTTCTAAACATTTTGAAGGGCATTCCCATTCAAACATGCTACAAAAGTCCAAGCAGGAAGTAATGAAAGACTGTGCCAATATAGCAAAGAGACAAAAAACTTAAGAGAACAAAATAAGATGAAACTGAATCACAAGGGATAATCTTTTTACCTTTTATTTATTTAATTGAACTAAATGCTTATTTAACCCCAGAATGGCGGGTTCTTTTATTTTCAGTGACTTGATGAACAAAGATAAAAATGAATATATATTTTCATTTAAGGAGCACATCTGTCCTTACGTCAATGGAAGTTCTCTGTCATCCAGGTGATGGTTGTCCCGAAGGTGCTTTTTCAAGAAGCAACTGGACTTTCTTTGTTTTTCCTTGAAGACATTTCATTTCTCATCCAAGAAGCTTCTTCAGTTCTGACTGAATAGTGGAGAATGGAAGGATTTATATTCCTTGCCGTCATCTGGTTGTTAGTACTTTTTATGACAGTCGTTGAGGCGACTCGGAGATTTCTCTGTGCCCTCAGGGTCACCTGAATAGTGCAAAAGGATGTAGAATCTTCTTGGAACTGCTGAAAGGAAAACTTTTTAAAAAGTCCAATTGTCTTTTGAAAAAGCACCTTTGAGACATCTGCCCGTATGGTTTAAAACTGATAGGAAGCATTGTGCATATTTCCTTCTATTGTACTTTTTACAAACAGTACTTCATTAAATATATATTATCTCTTTTACTCTAATTCCCAAGTCATTCAGAACAATTTTGTATCTCTTTATTTCTGTCAAATAAAAATAATGCTATCATTCATATGGCAAAATTTTACATAGTTGCATTTACAGTTTCAACAGGAAAAAATACTTAGGTGAAACTGACACTTGAGCACAATTTTAATTCTTATTTGTATTGTGTGCTCTGCAATGAATGTTTATATCATTGTACTATAGTATAATAGTACTATTATACTATTCTTTACACATTTACTACTACAACTGTTGGCTATATATTAGTAGAGCAGTATAAAACAACATTGATAATTATGGCAGAAAAGTTATTTTAAATTACATTTTTCCTATTATTAATGTATGTGTCTTCTAATTAGTAAAGTAAAAATAATTATATATAATATTTTACAGGTTTATGCCATTTTCCTATAATGTGCCAGATGAATATATTCCATCCATTCAGAGAGCAAGCAAATATGGTCAATCAAATTACGGACTCAGGTATTTTCGGGAACAACACCCAGAGAAATGGATAGCAAAAAAGGTGAGCTGTATTCAATAACCAAGGGTAAGGTTAACCAACGCAATTAGATATAATTCACTGAATCCATTTCTACTAAAATTACATGACTGTTCATTTGGAAAACTATAGAATCTTCTTAGTAAACATTCAATGTGAGAATAAAATATGACCTCAATTTTTTTTTCTACATTTCACCAAATAACTGAGATTAGAATTACTAAAAAATAACGCAGTCTTTTAAAATAACAAAAAATGAGATAACTATTTTCTCAAGTAGCCTGCATGTTGTTCTCTGCTAACAATTTTCTGCAGTGTCCTAGTATAGTTGTCTTGTAGTGATTTTCTTATACTGTTTACTAATAATAGAACATCATTATGATGGAGGGGAGGGAGGAGTTGAATATGGAACTAGACTTGTCTCCTCTGCTGTAATGATTAAATGTGTATGTATTCAACAGATTTTTGAAATAGATTTCAGGAGTAGAAGTCCTTGACTCTTATCTCAGAGGTAGCAGAGGAATTTCGCAGATTTATGGTCCTGGGAACTTCAGCCTGCTTTGTCTGGGAGTTGAGATCACTCAGGAGCTCATGGTTACCATGACAGCCCAAGGCCTCGCCCAGGCCATCTAGGGTCCTACATAGAACAGTGGCCACACACCTGATATCTTCCTTTCAGAACAGTGGAGATGTGATCTGGAAGTGGTGAAGGTTTTTTGATCCCTTTGTTACTCCATGGTGGTCATGAGATTCTCTGTCACTAACAGAGAGGTGGGAGTTATTTGATCAGTGTGTTTCCAGTGATTGATGAATAAATGGGTTTCAGAGGTAGCTAGGGATTATTCCTGATAATCTGCTCCACGATTCAGTTGAGGCCCTGATCGTCACTTGAGGGCACAAGAGGACAGCGGAGGCTATGTAGTGGATTGCACCCATGCAACTTTTCCTGCCCCTTGGAACCTGATATTCTCTGTGGTTTATAGAGAAGTTGAGAGAGATGAAATGGGTGAAGAAATGCCTGGAGTGGTGCTGGAAATCAATGAGAAGCAAACTCAATATGAGTGATAGCCACTATTAAGACCTATCTCATAAAGATTCTGCAATAGCTTCAGGGGCCCATGAATAAAGTAGATTATATGGATTCCATTCTGCCCAGATTCAGGCATTGGTTATACTTTTGAGTGATCTCTGATGGGAGCAGAATGGAAGTAGTGCATCTATCTGTATTCTTCTTTATATCTTAACAGCTATTGATGCCTTTGAAGTGGATGCCACAGTATTGTGCTTGTTCTCTTCCTTTCTCCATCGTATATTTTGAACTAGCTTTGGAAGTTGAAGATGGAAATTACAGTTTTCTATTATCTGAGGCTGGTTCAAATTTGTGTTGATTGGGAGTAAGAGGTCCTGCTCTCTGCTCCTGCTATATGGGAAGCCGCAGGGTTCAGTACTTTCTTTGGTCCTGTTTAATATCTATATGAGGACAATATGTGAGATCATCACTATGAAGTGAGGAATCATCAATCTGTTGATCACACCCAGTTATATATCTACTGAATTAAATGACATCCTTTCTCAGTGCTTGGAGGATGTAGCGGTCTGAATGGGGAAAACAGACTTCAACTAAATCCTGGTAAGATTGAATGGGTTTCGGTTTGGGGAACCTCTATATCCGAGGATTTATCATCTTTTGGTCCTGAATGGGGTTAAAGTACCCCAAATAGACTCATTGTGCAATTTCAGGCTTCTTCTGAACTAAAATATCCTGTTCAAAAAGCATCTAGTAGTCATAGCCAAAGGGTCTTTGCACAACTTCATGTTGTGCACCATTTGCAGCCATTTCTAGATTGAGAGATTCTAATAACAGTCACTCATACCCTAGTCAGTTCCCAGATGGATTACTGTAATGTGCTCTGCATAGTTTTTTTTAAAAGTATCCAAATGCATCAACTGATGCAAAATGTGGCAACACAAACAGTTATGTATGTTTCAAGAACTACACACCTTACACTTCTGCTTGGTGAGCGGCATTGGTTATCAATTTCCTTCCAGGTCAAATTGAAGTTGCTAATTTTGATCTTTGAAGCCCTCTATAGAATGAGATCAGGATATGTGAGGGACTGCCTCTCCGCAGTGACATCTGCCTATACCATCAAATCCCGAAGGAGAGTTTAAAAACACACATTTCAGAAGAAAGTAATAGCGAAGCACTATCATATTTTTGCCTGGAAAACAACATGGACATTTAGTCATCAGTAATCTGACTCAACTTGAGAAAATTGTTACTGTTGTTTACTGACCCATCTCGGCCTTTGGACCAAAATGAGCAATGGCTTTTGATTCAATGGGTTATTTTTCACAAAAATATAACAGAAGTTACCAAATGATGGATCTCTTCCTTATTAAGCAAATAGTACATAAATATTCAACAAATATTTATTTTATTTTAATTAATCAATTTATTAATTGTTTGTTCTCCCTATCTTACTGATACAGCGACTCTAGAGAGGTTACAATCTGATAAAAAAGTAAAAAGTATTACAAAACAATTAAAATGAAAAGAATTAAATAGAAAAGCTAGAAATTAAGATTATGGGTTGCTCTTACTTCTGGTTACCCTGCAGTGATTCCTGCCAAAGCGGTAGCAACTGCAAATTTACTGTTTTCCCTCTTCAAGGATTTGAAGGTATAAGCCCATTTAGCAAGGGTGCAAAGGACAAACTGTGAAAAACCTATCAAGGATAAATGCCTACAACAAAAATTGTGACATGAACAAGTCATCGATATATTGCAATGTTTGCTTATCTTAAAGTGAATTGTTTAAAGAAAGTTTCTTCAGACTGTCTTAGCTTTTTATCTCCATATGTTCAGTTATATATCTTCATAAAATTTCAATATGATTTTGCAATCTTTGTTTAAAATAGGAAAATGTGTGTTTATTTTGATGCAATTTTACATTCTTATATATATATTTTCTAATACACGTTTAATTTTACAGTTTACTAGTATACATACAAATTTTGGATGTAATTTTCAGCTGAGAACTGCATTTCAAAATTCAGAGACAAGTAGAGTATGAAGGAAGTTATATTTTAATCTGTACATTGGTTTAGGTTGAAAATCCCAAGTGATTAATAATGCATTTACAGGAAGTATGAAGTTTTAGAAATAAGAATGCATCAGGCACCAAAAATGTAATCAACAATGGTTTGTCGCTTGTGATGAGGTAATTAAGGGATAAGAACTATTAAGTAATCTTCCACTTGTCAAAATGCTTACAATTTCATATCCATCAAAATGAAATGATAGTGCACAGTCTTTAATATAAAAAATGAAAGCACTACTGTGAAGATTTTAGACCAATAACTGCTAATGGCAGCAACTTTAAAGATGTTCTTTCTTTCCCAAAATAAGGAAGTGGTATTTAAGATCTTACTGTAAATAATACTTTATCTCATACACCTTGTTTTTGTGTCTTAACCAGCCAGCTCTAAACCTTTTTTTTCCTTATTTGCTCCTGTATATCTGTTTTCAAATAGAATTTTAATATACTGCAAAGTATAAAAATAGCCAGTACTCCAAACAATTAATTTAGAGAATGTAAGCATATTGCACAGAACATAAAGTTGACCTTTACCGTCTGCAGCTTTTGAAATGAAGTGGGATGTGGAAGACATCATAGGTTTAATGTGGCACATCACTGTCTGTAGAAACTTGGGTGGGACTGTGCTTGCCTGCCCACTGCACCCGATGATTGAATCTGCTGTCACCAGCATCCAGATAATAATGAACATTGAGCTTAACGACCGTTATTATGATTATCATAATTGATGTGTGAGTGCAGTGTGTGGGGATCATTACAGCTAAACTGTATGATATGTATGATAGAGGAACATGGTGTGATTATGGATAATTTTATTTTTACACACTGATTGGAATAATGTTTTCAAGAGTCCATCCTATTATAATCTTTTAAAAATGTATGTCCATGTACATGTGATCCAAGCTTGTTCCAAAATAGCATTTTTTTAAAAAAGAAAGAAAGATTTTCACATTACAAATATTGGTAATTAGATAATGAGAAAAGCAATCTCTCTTCAGAATACAGGTTGCATTAATCATCTGCAAAGTTAAAAAAGTAACAATAATTTTTAATTTAATCCATTTCCAATGTGAAATATGATTTGAAAAAATTAAGAATAGATTCTTAAATATCCTTTTGCATATGGTGAAATAAGTTCTGGATTTGACCGTATATCTAATACATAAAACGTACGTCATTCTAACTTTTTAAAATGCACGTCGTTTTATAGAGTATGATCTTCTCTTTTCCTCTCTACCTTTAATCCTGGTGATTGAGAGAGTCTCATTGATGACAAAGGATGTGGCAAAGCAAACAATAACTGCACAAGTCAATCAGCAAAGAAGGAAAATTGCTGTCTCTGAAACAAAACCACAGGCCGTTTGTGCTAGCATAATTAGATTCAGGTTCCCTAATCAGAAAGCTAACTACACACAAATATACACACTCCAACTGCATTTTTGGAAGGTTACTAGTGGATCAAAAAATAATAATTTGGAAGGTAGAATATAAAGTGGTGATTACGAGGATCTGAGCTATTCAGTGAAATTTGCATGAAAAAAGTAATTGTCAGCATTTCCTAACATTTGAAAAGGGTTTGTCAGCAACCGTTTGAATATTTTATAAAATCTGGTTTTCATTTCTGTAATTTCTCAGCAAGAAAATGTCGTGCTCTGATAGTACTGTGGGATTTCAAAGAATAATTAGATTCTAAAGAGAAATTATATGGTACTTATTATACCACCTAACCAGCAATCCAGTGTCATTTGTTTATTGTATGATAAATGTCTTATATTGCCTACCTTTAGTGTTTAATAACAAAGCTAGCTAGTTTGGGATGGAAATAAAATCAGCATACTGATAAGTTGGCATACAAAAAGATCTCCATTTTCCAAACAATTCTTCTTACTGAAATGATTGAGTAAGAAAGTTTGATGTCTAGTTGACAATTCTATTAATATCTTGACAAACCCATTTTAGAGCTCTCCTGGAGCAGAAACCTCAGGCATCTTGGGTAAAGTTTTTCTTATCTCTTTGTAAAGATGTCCAGATTTGTTCTATGGGTATCCTGGGTGGTCCCAATGTATGCTAAATCCTACTACACAGTTGAAGCCAGGAAAGAAGAAAACCCATAGCAATATGAAAACTCACAATGCAAAATGTTTTGCTGTGCAAACTGACATTTATTTTTTATCATGGTGCAATATAAAAATCATCTCTACTTTTGCTTTCATATTTCACTTTTCTTTTACTGTTTGACTAGCCAGAACATGAGAAAATATCTGAGTTAAAGCTCCTTTTACACTTTTGACAATGATTGGTCAACCACTTTCTTTTCCAAGGATTCCAGATATATAAACTAACATCAGAAACATCTCACTTCAGTTTACATGTACAGGTGAAACTCGAAAAATTAGAATATCATGCAAAAGTTCATTTATTTCAGTAATGCAACCTAAAGGGTGAAACTAATATATGAGATAGTCTCATTACATACAAAAGGAGATAGCTCAAGCCTTGATTTGTCATAATTTTTATGATTATGGCTTACAGCTCATGAAAACTCCAAATTCACAATCTCAGAAAATTAGAATATTGTGAAAAGGTTCAATATTCTAGGCTCAAAGTGTC
>JANHFO010003391.1:308369-326642 GCA_032468095.1 Pareas carinatus
GGGTCTATCCCCTGCTAAAATGCCTAACAACGGTTTATGGTCAGTGATCAGGGTAAACTGTCGGCCATACAAATACTGGTGAAATTTCCGCATTGAGGCGACCCGAGCCAGAGTCTCCTTATCTATCTGGCTGTAATTTTGTTCCATGGGTGTTAATGTCCTTGAATAAAATGCTACAGGGGCTTCCACACCAGTAGACAGCGTGTGGCTTAACACAGCCCCAATGCCAAAAGGAGAGGCATCACATGTGAGCGTTACTGGCAGGGTCGTGTTGTAACGGACCAAGACTTGATCACTTGAGAGGAGATCCTTAAGCTTATCAAATGCCCGGGCTTTTGCCTCGCCCCATACCCAGGGGGCTTTTTTCGTTAGCAAGCAGTGCAATCGATCTGCAATGATAGTTTTTCATTTGAGAAAGCTATGATAAAAGTTTAATAGACCCAGACTGTAGCGTGGTCTTATTTCGGGGTGTAGGGGCATTCTGATTCGCTTCACTTTATCCTGAGTTGGGTGAATCCCAGCCCCATCTATCCTGTAGCCAAGGAATTCTACGGAGGGAACTCCTATGAGACATTTGTCCCTCCTCAGCTTAAACCCCTTGCTGCGGAACGCTTCAAACACCTACCTCAGTCTGGATCTTAATTGTGACTCCGGTTCTGCTGTAACGAGCACATCATCGAAATATGGCACGACTCCAGGGATCTTTTGCAGCAGTCGTTCCATTACACTCTGGAAAATCCCTGGAGCCACGCTAATTCCGAATTGGAGTCGGGTGACTTTAAACGCACCCCTATGCGTAACAATTGTTTGTACTTGTGCAGCCTCATTATCCACCGGTAATTGTTGGTATGCCTGTGCCAGGTCAACTTGGCAAAAATCTTGCCAGAGCCCAATGAATGGAGTAGGTGTTGAATTACCGGCACTGGATATGCATTTTGCTGCAACATCTTATTAATAATGCACCTATAATCCGCACAAATACGCAGGGACCCATCCTTTTTTATGGTTGTCACGATAGGTGTTTCCCATCGCGCATTATCTATGGGCACCAAAATGCCCTGGTTTATTAGTTTATCCAGGGCAGCATCCAATTTATCTTTAATCATGAAGGGCACTCTGCATGGTTTCAAATGTATGGGGGCAACCAGGGGATCTAATGAAATTGAAATAAGCGGTCCAGTATACTTGTCCAGGTTCTGGGAGAATACGTCTTGGTACTCCGTGATCAGATCATCTCCCCATGCTGAGCTCATTGAATTAATCCCGGTAATTCCCAGCCCTAAAGTCTCAAACCAATTGAGCCCCAGTAGTATTGGAAAGCGCTCCCCTACAACGGTGACTGGCAACGCTCCCTTAAACATATTATAAGCAACAGGGATGTCAATGTAGCCCAAAACTGGCAGCCGATTCCCTTGATAGTCCCGGATCTACAGTCTTTGTGGTTTCAGCTGGCTCTTGTTTATTTCAGGCAGCAGGTGCTTAAGTGTAGCCCAGGACATGATTGAGATCGATGAGCCTGAGTCTACTTCCATACGACACAGTTTGTGGTCGATTTGAACTGTCATGTAAATCTTTTTCTTGGGTTTGCCACCGGTGTTGCCGACCACAATTTTAAACGCCTCTGATGCATCCGGCTCTCTCTTCTTCTGCTTCCCCCAGGGCTTATTCTCGAACTTGAATTTGCCCTGATTCTGCTTCGGTCGAGGTGGTGGTGGAGCTGCCTCTGCTGGTCTGGAATCCAACAACGTTCACCAGATGGCCCCTCTTCCCACAGCATCTGCAAACCCACTCTCCAAAACGGCAGGTGAACCTGGGGTGTTGCCCACCACAGCTGGGGCATTTGCTCTTGGCATCCTGCTTTTTTGGTCGTTTGGTCAACCTCGAGTGGCTTGTCGTCCGAGTCCTCCGAGCCGAGATCTGACCTGCCCTGGTTCATGGACTGAGCTGTTTTGTCCACCGCTGCCATGCCCGCTAGCTTCTGCAATGACTCAGCCACATTGGAGGCAGTTTCTGCAGCCCGAGCCTCAGCCAGGGCTCCTTGTAGCATTAAATTAGGGTTGGCCAATAACCTGCGCTGCAATCGCAGGTCCCGGATCCCAAAAATTAGCTGATCCAAAATACTATCGTCCACATTTGCGAAAGCACAATGAACAGCAGCTTTTCTCAATGCAGACACGAACTGGTTGATTATTTCTCCACCCCTTTGCATCCTATGCCTGAATTTGTGCCTCTTAACGAATTTGGACGGCACGGGGGCATAGTAGGCATCAGTCAGGTCAGTCCAAGTCATGGCTTGCAGCATGTTCGGCTCTGCTAGCGTGCCTGCCGAGTCGAACATTTCATGGCCACAATTGCTAAGAAAAATCACTTTCTTTCAATCGTCTGTTAAGTTCTGAATATCATGGGAGAGTATAAAAAACTCAAAATGAGCCATGAATATTTCCCACATCTCTTTGGCAGAATCGAAGGGTGCTGGAGGCGATAAAGTGGCCATGGCTGCGGGACTCTTGCTGCTTCAAGCCAAGCACCTTCGTTCTTTCCTTCCCCCACATCTCGTCGCCAGTTGTTGGGTTCAGCGGCAAGGAAAGACAGGAGCCTGGATCTTAACAAGTGTTTCATTTATTCAGAACTGAAACTGTAACCAAACTGCGCACAGCGCTACAGTAACTGGAGCTCTACTTATACGGAGCTCCCAAACAACCATGAACCAATCCAACGCTGGAACTGGACAGTTGCCGAGCTGTCTCAGCTCCAATGAGGGGGCGATTATAATTTGGTCACTTCAGGCAAGCCTGGGAACCAGACTTGCTGGATCCAACAGCCATGAACTCCTGAGCAGATTCTAAGGATTCATCGAGCGATGGAAGGTTGAAGTTCCCCAGTATCATAAGCCTAGGGAACTCCACCGCCAGCCCGGCTATTGCCTCTAGCAGCACAGGCAGGGCTGTTGACATGCAGCTGGGAGGCAGGTACATCAGCAACAAGCCCAATTGAACCCTTGAGTCCAACTTCAAGAGAAGAGAATCACACCCAGTAATCTCAGGAGCAGGGATCCTGTGAGGACAAAGGCTCTTTCGGACAATAGCTGCCACTCCTCCATCCCTTCCGTCTTCCATCCCTTCCCGGCTGATGTAATATCTGAAAACCATCTGGGCACATCTCTGAGAGGGGAACCCCCCCCCTCTTGGCCCAGCAAGGTTTCAGTTATACATGCCAGGTCCGCCCTCTCCTGTAGGATTAAGTCCCGAACGAGGGGGGCTTTGTTGATAACAGACCTAGCATTAAGCAACAGGAGCCTGAGGCCAGGGACTTGACATCCCGAGTCACCATCACTTTCTTGATCCTGGAAAGAGCATAACTGGTACACAAAACAAAAAGAAGATAAGGCAGACTTGAAACATGAAAGGTCTCCTAAGCATACTAATACTCTAAAAACCTATTGGCAATATTTCAAATCACGAGAGGCCTCCTAAGAATAGCGATTACAAATATATTGGCCACATCTATTTTACTTGGTGAATTCCTGGAGACCTAACCCTAATCATAACCTTAACCCTAATTGTAATTTTACTCTAATGGGATTTTTCCATGTGCTTTTTTTATCAGAAAACGCAGATAAGGCAATATCAACACATGAGAGGTCTTCTAAGCATAGCGATACTCTACAAATCTATTGGTGATATCTATTTTATTGGGTGAATTCCTGGGGACCTAAACCTAATACTAATGACAACCATTACCCTAACACTAAGTGAACGTTCATCCTAATGGGATTTTTCCATATGTTTTTTTCCAGGAAATGCAGATAAGGCAGTGTCAAAACATGGGAGGCCTCCTAACCATGCCGATACTCTACAATTCTATTTACAATATCTGCTTTCCACTCCATTCTTGGAGAAGTAATTCTAACCCTATGTGTATTTCCATCATTTTCCCCATGTGTTTTGGAAAAGCCCTCCTATCTAGGAATGCCACACACTTGAGCAGATGTCATGAGTATAGGAAGCCCCCTATAATACTAGGTCTGTCTGGGGCAGTGCATCTCATCCAAATCAAAGATAATAAACCCCTAGGTGCAGAGAAGCCTCCTACCCTAGCTGAGTTCATTCTGCCTAACCAGGATTCAGTTGTATTTTTTTTCCCCTATACAACTCCCCCCCACAAGCCTCCAAACATTGTGAAAGCATTACAAAAGCATGACTTACTTCCCTTGAGATGAAGATGTACACTTAGGTATCATCTTCATACTGGAAAGCATATACGAAATAAGGCCAAGTCCTGTTTTTTATTCACATGATAAGACATAGAATAATAAAATTAAATTACAAGAAGGTAATTTCCAAGGCAATGGTAGAAAAGGTTTGTAGCAATAAGAACCATGCAACTCATTACTGAAAAGAAATGGTGTCATTTCCTTCAGTAAATGTGCTCATGTCAAAGCAAGATAGCCATCTGGATGGACTGCTTTCATTTGGGTTCCTGCACTGAGCAAGGGATAGACCTTGATGTCGTAATAGCCTTTTCCACCTCAGTGGAAATGCATTAAATTCATAGGCTCTTATCCTTTCAACATTAATTTTGATTTCTGTGCAAGCTATGTTATTTTATGTTGTTTTTAACTGCATTGAGAATTTTCGGAAATTAAAGTGGATATTTTTTTCCTATCAAAGGGATTAGTTGAAATTTACTCTTTTGGTATAATTAGTGCATATGGTCCAGCTGTGAAGAAGTAGCAGAGGACTCCTAACTTATTATTAATTAGGCTCATTAAAATGCAAGTAAGAGAAGAATGCCTAAGTAAACAATACCTTATGTTATAAGCCATTATTTGACAATAACTGGTCTTGGTAACAAAAGACTTGCTGAATGCTAGTTAAGTGCCCCTGACTGACAGCAAGGACAGGCATGCAAAGCTAGGGGAAGACAATGCTACAGTACTGGTATTTCTTTTCAAATCATTTTATAATATGGCTGGGTGAGGTCAAAGGTTGACAGGCAAATGACAGCTTCTTCCATTGCTGTAGCATCACAGCAGGTGTATCTCGAGAAAATATTTCCTAGGCCCTTCTGTGATACGGTGTATATGGGTCATTTTTTTTAAAGTCTATGTTCCTTTTCCTGTCTTGTTTAAAAATGATTCAGAAATGCCAGATTTGTAATTAAAACCTCAACGGGGAAGAGACTGAGCCTAGGTTATGAAATAGCAGGAAGTGCTGCTTATAATGATAAGTACAGAACAGATAATAGAATGCCTTCTGAATAGGCACTGATTTCCAAAAAGGGTGCTACTATTATATCTTTCATTGTTAAGGAGTGATGCCAAATTTATGATAAGTCAGAGATCGTAAATTACAGCATCACAAATGACGCATTCCAATCAAGGGCTAAAATTCCAATAAACAAGATTGTCCATTGGTGAGGGAGGGTGTGTGTGCCTCCTCCGCTCTCCTCCACCCACTTTTTCGTTAGTGCTTCCCTTTTTTGAAAGTCTATGCACGCTCACGTATAAATCATTCTAGTGATGCAGCCTCCACTATAAATGGATCAAAAGATGCTATTGACAGATGCTGAAATGAGTGTCTACCTTTAACACAGGGTCAATTGATAAGTGTCTGACCTAGACTTTTGACTGACATGAAATGTTGCCAAGCAGGCCTCTTCATTACAACTGATGGAAACCAGCATTGTGTTTGTTTGTTAAAAATAATTGGGAGAGATATTACAGACTATAATTATTCCAGGGGAGAAACAAAGTTAATTTTTTTAATAAAAAAATAAGATAAAAAAATTCAATGGTTGTGAGATTTGGAAGATGAACATTTTATTCAGTAAAGCTTTTCTGGTGTCATTTTATCACTATCATTCCATTTAATCAACAATCTGCAAGTGGATATAGGAAATTTTTTATCACTGCTGTTTGAAACCTCTCATGCGAAATGAGCAAAAATGAAAGACTTGTGGGCTGAGACACCAAGTTGTTGCCTCCAGAAAAAGCAACTTTCTTGCAAGAACCTGACTGTGAAGAACATGACTCGATGGTGTTGCAATAACCTCTAAGAAGGACTACTCCCAATTCTGTGATATACCGTAAACAGGGCAAAGAAAACAAAAAGCAGATACTGGTGTCATAAAATTCCCAGTGATGCCAATGGGGTGTGTGGAATCAATTGTTTGACTTGGGTCATGGAACTTGTGGAACCATTGTCGTTTGTCAATTGCTTATGCTATTGTGTTGTATGAACTTTAGACAATGGGATTATTCAAGAACTTATAACTAAACAAGCCATGGTTTAATACAATGGGTATCTGTAATATCACTAGTATAAAATAGTTTTTGAGAGTAAGTGAAAAAAAAATGATAGAAATTTCACTATTGAGATCCTTCACAGCTGATACTGGGCCTGGAAGACATGAACAAGGTTTAATGAGTTCAGTGCATATACTACCATATCTAAGATTATTTTACTTTATCGGATCATGATTATCAGACTAAAGTTTGTGTTGGAAATCTCTGGTACTTATGCTTAAATGCAAGGTTTATGGTAAAGTTTTCACGCTAATTATTTCAAAATAATTACAGCATGAGACTGTCCTGTAATAGGCAGATATATTACAGGTCTCCTCTGTTAAGAAAGTCCATCTAGTGGAACCAAGAAGAAGAATCTTCTCTCTGGTGACTTCCTCCTGTGGAGCATCTTTTGTGCAAGATAAGATTGGCTCCCACCTTGATACTCTTTTGAAAGATTCTGAAGACATGGTTTTGCTAGTGAACCTAGGGACCTCAAGGTAATATAGAGACCATCAAGTGGTCTGTTGGTTGTTTCAGGGGTTGAGAGTTTATTGCTCTTGTATTTGCGGATTGATTTCTGTAAGTCACCTGGAGTCACCATGAGTGAGTTGAGTGGCCCTATAAATTTTCTTTATAAATAAATAAAAGCTTTAGTCACTTCAAAACTTTTCCTTCATTAATTTGTGAAAACATAGTGTCTACTCAGCAGACGGTTATTGGGACAAAATGTTTGCCTAACTAAAACTTCCATCTCCTTGCTAAAGCAGAGGATCTTGACTGTATTTTCAAGGATGGGACAACTTTTGATAAGTCAGAGGAGGTACTGAAAGGACAGCACAGCTCCCAGACATTACTCATTGAAATCCCTTTACGTGGGAGGGTGCCATTTAAAGTGGTCCCAAATTCATCTCCATTGCTGGTGGACAATCTGTATATACTATTTCAGATCTGTTGGACTGAAGTTTAACTCTTCCTTAATTATTAATCCTATTTGCTAAGAATAATGGCAAAAGGAGTCCAAATGCTCTCCAGGTCATTCTGTTTACCCCAAATCTACATAACTGACATAGATCCAGAGTGTCCACAAGCTGAACAATTTACTGAGAAATTTGGATTTATTGCAGGAAATTCTGGTTGGTTCAAATTCTGAACTGCTGTAAGAATGTAGGCATCAGTTTGTAGATGTGCATGATCCCAGATTGGAAGATTTAGTGCTAATTTTCACATTACATTAGACTAAACCAAGACAGTTGAAACAGACTGATGGCTTCTCTATGCTGCTGGCATTATAGTCTCACTTTGTGGATTCTTCACATACCTGGAATTGATAGTCTATGGCTCTCCAAATGTTACTGACTTACAGTTCCAAGTAGCAGTAGCAGTGGCCTCCAGGAATTTATACAATATTTTTGGTAGTAGTCTGAAAGTTTCATGAACTGTATAGTTCTGCACATCAAATTGTGTTACATGTTAAAACTACAGTGGTTTGGAATTTTTTGGAAGATAGTTCAGTCAAACTGGCTCAACATCTTCCCCAGTATTTTCTTTTTGTTAATCCCCTCCCCCCACTCACTATTTTCAGCTCAGCAGTCCGTGCAAGGCAACATTGCAAAATAAATGTATCTTGAAGATATAAGTTGATTGCCCCAAATTATGTGTTCTGGTAGCACATAAATCTGATGTAGTGATAAGATCATTGAAAGACAACTACAATAAATGTAAACGTGTGAATATAAAAATTGTATTTTTTAAAAAAAGGGGTGATTCTCCCCTCCACTAGCTCTATAAAGCAATGAAATGTTCAGTCTTTTTAAATGCTTTATAGATTTATATATTTGAACAATCTAATTGAATCTTCACTCTGAAGTTATAGTATAGATAAAATCCAAAGTAGTCCATCAGGATGCTTTTTTAAAAAAAGCTTAAACATGGAAAGAATAGGACCAATTGTGAATCACATTAACATTACTTTTGTGTCACTTTCATGCTTTCAGATGGTCTCTGACTAGATAAAAACTTTAGGCACATACCTTCATGTATCTGATTCATCAAGAATAGTAAAGGGGACACACAGACACACAGACATAGAGACACACATACACATACATACATACATACACACGTATATATATATATATACACATACATCACATATACACATACATGCACATACATACACACAGAGATTGCAATAATTTTTAAAAAACCTAGTTCTGGAGACGAGCTTGAAGAATCCCAATAAAAAGAGAAAGGTAAATATGTTTTTAATTTATCCACATGGAAAAAAATACAACAGACAGCGGATCAATCAAAGATATGTATCACTACATAACAAATATGTTAATGTTTATTTCCCTTGACTAGGAATAAAAATGGTGAACATTATGTACCACATGAGGGAAATACTGGAATCTGGCTTGGAAACCTCATTAGAAACTAATGTAGCAGTTGGACCCCTAGAAATTATGGTAAATTGCAAGATAGAATTATCAGCTGGTACATGGGTATTATCTACTGATGGACTAAAGGGTGGAGTGTTTTATTTTATAAGTTGCTGCAGATTTCATGTTTCTAAAAATAGATTTTTAGTAGTCAGGACTTAATACCACTGCCAAAGTTGCGAGTTTTGCATTTGTCCTGCTGCTTTCATATCCTTGGTTAATAGTTACTGTGTTTTTTTTAATCTCACTTCTTACAATCCATGAAAGAAATGTTGCTGCTGATTTCAATACCATGAACATGCTCCCAATGCCTCCGTGACCTTCCCCCTCCCTTCCCATCACATGCTGACACATCTAGCCTAAATTTGTGTCTTGCATCACCTCAGGATACTCATGGCTAATTTCATTATTTTGGAGAGAAAATGCAAATGAGGTCAGACAGCTGGTGCCTTCCTTGTGACTAGGAGTGATGGAGAGGCCTGAGGCCTGCCCCATCAGGGGCTCTAATACCCTTTTCCTTAGACAGACCCCGGTGAGAAGAGAGGAGGGAGTCTGCTCAAGCAGCATGAACAGATGGCAAGGAACAGAAAAAGATGGAGAAGCAAGGAGAGCTTTAGCTATTTGAAAAAAAGTTGTGTCCATGATCAGGGCATCCCTCTCTGTGCTGCATAGGGCAGTTTCTTTGAAACATTTAGCTTTTTGGATTTGTCTTTGCATTCTCAAAAGCTGCTTCCTTGGTGCTAACCAATCTCAATCAGAGTCAGTGGAAGCAAGCAAGCAACAGAGACCCCTTTGTTATCCGCGAGGGAAAGTGCATTGTTTTATTAACTGTTTTAAAATTTGAAAACATGCTTGATTTAATTTTTTTGGGGAAAAAATTCTTGCAGTGGAAATAAAGACTATTTGCCTAATAATGACTAAGCCAGTTGCATAGGTTTACTTCCTGAATTTGCAAGGAAATTGCCACAAATCTTCGACAATTACAGAAAACCCTTTATGTGTGAACAGTTCAGTTTCTTACTAGCTGTAGAAGCAAGGATTCTGCCATTTATTTAGGGATGTGGCTATATATTTTTTCCCTCATTGATGGCTTCCAAGTTTGAAAAACAGGACCATGTATGGTATGATCCTTACCCACTTCTTATGACCCAGGTCCCCTAGGCAGAAGAAGGCTTCCATATAGTCCTTTATTGCTCTGCTAATTCCACAACAAATGGCCTTGCAATGGCTAGTAAAGTTCCACTCTAAACTTCCCTGAAGGCAGCCACCCACAATTCCACAAACAAAGCCAATAATCACCAGAGCCAAATGGCAAAGGCAGAGAGAAAGTCCCAAAATAAGGTGCAAGTCATATAGGATTTCAGGTCCACAGGGCAAGAATCTACAAGCAAGGGTTGAAATCCGTAGGCAGAAACATGATACAAGGCAGAATTTTTCCAACACTGGGGAAGAGCATACCAAAGCAAAATAATTTTTCCCAACAAAGACAATATCCCCCAGCCAAAGTCAGGTGTTCCATGTGAGGAGAGGTGGGGTGACCTTCTCCCAAGTAGCCCCGTAGACCTCCTTTGAACTTGCCTCCGCTCTAATCTCCCTGCCCTCGAATTGAGAGGGGCAGGCAATTTTTCCTCATCAGAGGGGCCCTGCTGCCTCTCAACACCACTTCCTTTCTGCAGTTGATCCTCCCCCATGTCTGTGAGGGCAGGTAACTCCCCATACGGCCAACCATCTCCTGAAGGGCTTGGGACAGCATCACCCTCAGCCCCTGACCTCTCCAAACATTCCAGGTGAGAAGTGTCATTCCTGTTGGATGGTCCTGGTTCCAATTCCTTCTCCTCCTCCGAATCAGGATCTGATGGGACCATGACAGTTCTTGTGAAATACAAACAAGACCCTCTAATGATCTTTCATGAGGGTGTACTTTGCTATGTTATCCAAATTAAATGAGACAATATTATATAGCAATCTAATTTTTGGAAAGAAGTGAGAGGAGAGTATCATAGTACAATATATCCTTTACAATGTCTTGTTTTATGATGAATATTATAGAGTATATTATTTTAAAAAAGGAGGTCAGTGAGGTCAATGCAGACTTGGAATTCTAAAAACAGTAGCTCATTACATCTGAGCCTAGGAAAAGTTGTTGTGGATTTGTTATGAGTTGAATCTCATATTTTTAGTTCTGTAAGTTTTGGATTCAAATGAAGATGAACAATTCAAAGCAGGAACTTGTTTATCTATAAGAAAGTCCAGGCACTTTCTGTAACCACACAGAAACCAAAGGAAATGAGTAACCAGTTTATAAAAATTATCAAAGCTCAGACTTTCAAGGAAATAACGTTTTCAAAGAAATGCATTTACAGTTCAAAGAAAGGTAGTATTACAGCAAATAATTTCATATCTCCTGCATAAAATATCTTGCAAGGTAAAAGTAGATTTAATTAAAAAAAAGAGAGGAGGGGGGATTTCTTTTATAGCAGAACTCAGACCCTGCCCCATCACGTCCCTCAAACCTTTCCTGAGCTTTTAAAAACATCGGAAAAGCTTGGAAAATATTAGAGAAACGGCACAGGGTGGGTGAAATAAAATAAGGTTGAAAATTTACTTTTGGACTGAGTCCGCATTGCATAACAAGGGTATAAATGAAGATAGAAGAATCTTGTTTGGCTTCATATGGCATTGATTGATTGGTTAAATCAATATGCTGCCCATCTTGCAGTTTGAGGCAACTCTGAGCTTTCCCTTTTAGTCTGAGTTTTCTGAGGAAGAAAATTGTATATTTCTCTTTTTTCTCCGCATTTCTTTGCCAGCCTACTGGCCCCCTCAGTCATGGGAACTGCATCTCAACAATTCTCAGTCAACACATCATCTCTGGAAGGCCTTTGTATGTGAAATAGAGGAGACCCTTTCCTCTGATTAGGAGAAAGGTTTCCCCTTCCAACATGGCCCTTAAAATTCTCAAAGAGGCCTGGGTATTGATTCAGAATGACTTCCACTCTTTATTTGTCTGCGGGTCTCCTCTCCCTTTATTTCAAATCTTGCCCTAATTAAGGAATTCAAAGATAAGGAAAACAACACATTGCTATTTGCTGAGTTCTTTCTTTATACTTCAGCATTTGTGACCTTGCCTTGCTCCCTCTTCTAGACTAATCTGTTGATACAAGAATACCCCAGGATGCTAAGATATCAAGTCACAGTGCAGGTAAAGGATGCATTAAGGCAAAATGTCAGCTTATCACCTCCTGCTTTGTAATACTTTTTTTTAAAAAAAGAAGAAGACAAAGATGGTGATTGGAGGGAAGGATGAAAAAAGAATTCTCCTGAATTTTGCTGCTTAAAATGAGCTGCTGTATCTTTTTCATGGAAATATACATAGGATAATATCTGTCAAAGCAGTTTTTTTCTCCACAGTTTTCATTGGAGAATTAATTCTAAACTAAATATTCCTTATTGAGTCAGACATACTCTTATCTTAGGAAGTTTATTGCCAAAGGAGACTGATAAGTCGGATCTGCTCAGTGGCAAAGTGGTAAGAGCAGTGTGGCTTCCCATTGTTCTTTTGACAGGCAAGAGGAGAAGAAGCAATAGATGGCAAATGGTCTGGAGGAAAAGGAATGCTGAACCTTCTTGCTGTGGTCTTGCTTTGCATGGCAGTCAGGCGATAGGAACAGCTACCACTAGGCCAGTGATGGTGAACCTATGGCACGCATGCCGCAGCGGGCACACAGAGCCCTCTCTGCTGGCACACAAGCCAAGTCACCCTGACATTGCCCCAGAGCTGAGCATGCTCAGAAAGGAGTAGTAGTGTCAGACAATGATGTCACGGGGCCATGTGCATGTTCAGAAAGAGAGTAGCGGCCCCAGGTGATGACTGCATGAGCCACGACTCATTAGCTGTGGCTCATGAGTCGTCCGGGCTCTCAGTTTCTAAAAGATTAGCCATCACTGCACTAGGCACTAACCAAGCAGGGCAGGCAAGACAATGGGCTGCTGTACTTTCCACCAATGAGAGAGGCAGAAACTAAGTTAGGGGGATGACCCTCGCCTTGCCTGCTATTGATAGTTTGTGCAATGACATCAAGGGAATTGACCCACAACCCACATGTCACAACATTAAAGAGGAAGGTGAGGTCCAGAATAATAAAACAAAAGAAAAAAAAGGGAATATATGGAGGTTTCTAGGGGAAGAGCTGAAAATACTCAAGCCATTGTGTTTGTATATGTGTTGGTTGATTCATAGGTCAGGGGTTGGAACTTTTTGTATTGTTTTAAAACTGGAAAAAGTAATCTGAAACATACAAAAGGAACAGTGTTCGGATCAAAACGGTGTGTGGGGGTGGGTTCTGTGTAGATTGGAAGCTTTTAATTTTCTTTAAAGCTGGGGAATCAATTCAAAGTATTTTAAAGGTAGGTTAGCAATTTATTTCTATGTATTTAAATTAAAGGCAGACAGCGTAGCTTGAAATCCATAATGCATTTAATTAATGTATCTATTATAGGAAAATTCAATTTATTTTTTCCAGTGAGATAGAAAATAAATTTATTTTACAGATGGAGGAAGTTATGTTATTACTACCATTATTATTGCTAGAATGGGAAATCAATATTTTAAAGATGGATAAATAATTCTTTTAAAGTTATCCACCTATATTTTATTAATGTAAATTAATTTAATTTTATCAAAGTCCAGCGTCTGTGACCCATGGCAGCCATTTCTAGAATGGTCTTCCATTTTTGGCAGTGCTCCAACTATTCCTCAGAAAAAGTAGATGAGCTGTTTTAAATATGCATTTAAGATTTGGTTTTCTGAAATGCTTGGTGGGACCCAAAACAGTGACTGTGCTTTTTAGGTTCTGCTGCAATTAAAAAAAAATCCAAGCACTATTATTGCTTCAGCTAACTTTGCTAGCTTTAACTTTAAGCTTTAAAGTTTAAGTTTACTGTAGAGAATCTATTCCAAAACCTACCTATAGAATAAATACAGCATTTTGTTCAGAGTGTTTTTTATGCGCTTTATCTTGCTGATATAATTACGTGAGCAGGTGTGTATATTCTTAGCATTCGCATTGTATAATTACGATATTGCACAAGAACAAAATAATCACTTGACCAAGTTGATAACACAATGATCAATTGGAGTTGAGCAGAGATTTAATGATACTAAAACACTTAGTCTGCTTCATCATCAAAAATAACTATTAAAAAAAAGTTATTGGCTACTTAATCCAAAATCACAAAATTGCAACTATGTTCATCTGAATGCTGCTGAATATTGACAATTGCAGATGAATATGATAGATCGGGGTCCCCAATCCCCTCTCCGCCCCGCCTCCAATGCCTCCATCATCTCCACCACTTCCATCACCTCCGTTTGCTGGTCTGCCAAGCCAGAAAGGTTGAGGATCATTATGATTGATACTACTTGAAGTCACACTTTTGCTGTTGCAGAGTAGTGGACAAATCTACTTGAAAATTTTATGGTCCCATAGATATGCAAAATCTAAAACCTGGGGGAAAAATAGGATTCAACCTATTTTTAATTTTTTACAGATTTGTTTATCTGAATTACATAGTCAAAAGAAAACCTCTTCTCCACAATTACATTCCAATATTATTTCCCACTCAACTGAGGTGTTGGGTGTGTATGTGTACGTATATGTGTGGGCAATTATTATCTTCCCAACCTCTACCCTTTTCTGACCAATTTGGCCATGATACATTGTTCGACGCATGATGCTGCCTTCATCTCCCAACGGCCAGTGAACCCTGTTTAGCACGCAGCTTTTCCTCCCCCATCCTTCTCTCTCTTTTTTTAAAGAGGCCTCTCATTTGACCATGAACTTTAGACAGTCTAGTTAGCGTTACTGTCAAGCACCCCGCAGTCTTTTTGAAAAGCAGGACTTGTCCAGGCTGCCCTCTGGCCAACTTCAGTGGGACTAAAGCACTATCGAGAGCCATCAAATTGCCTGACAGCTTGTCACTAGTGAGGCTCCATTAATTTACACACATTTTCCACTGTTTGGCATTTACTATGATAACTCTTTTCTTTCCAAGCAGCTCCTGTTTGCATTTAACACTTGGGTTAATTTTCATCAGAGTTTAAATTTAGCCATCAGTTATTTCAGGGAAGCTGTCAGCTAACATATGGAGGAGGAGGGGAAAAAAATCTTCTGAATTCATAATAAAGTTGGATCTGTTGAATGTAAAACAAAAAAAGTCGCTGCAATCTACCACAAGGCCCCGATGGGGAGACCAGGGTCAAGCAACAATAGCAAAATGGATTCGTTCTTCTGTTCACCAGAGTGGAATCTAAGCACCTCAGGAGCTTCTTGATATATCAAAAAATGATGGAAAGACACAGTTCAATTTGTCCCCCTTTTATAAAGGATAATTAACCTGTCAGTCTTGCTACTTTAACAACTTCATTAAATTGGAGGATATATGGGTGCAGGGAGCCCATGCTGGGTTTTTTTTTTAAGAAAAAAAGAACAAAGAAGACTTGGGGAAATAATTCAGCAAGATGCTATGGGTGGCAAATGCAAGATAATTTTATGTTGTTTTGCAAAAAGGAAAAGGAAATAGAAAAGGAAAGAAAAACATGGTTTTTAAAACATACATAATCTGACTGCCTTTTTATGACCTTTGAGCAGAAATTTACTTGGTTATGAAAGGTGAAAATATCAGTCACTAAAAAAATAAGGCTGCGCTATTGAAAGATTGAGGTGATAACGTTGCCAGTGCTGTTGATCTACTAAACATGAAGCCTGATATATTTATAAGGAACAAAAGCAGATGGAGAAAAATTGTTTTCAAGTAAACAAAACACTGAATTTTATGCATTTTTTAAATATCAGAGATGACTGTATTCATAAAGTAAAATTCTTGGCAGCATAATGATATTGACAGAATAGGAAGCGCAGATAGTTGGATAGGAGGGATTATAGCCTAGCGAGAGACCAAGTGCTTTTCTCGATTTCAATCCTTGTAAGACTCAGGATCAGACAATGTGAAGGAACTCTGTTTAAAGACATTAGCAATTTATGGCTAAATAGTTGACATCATTGGACTATATGAACAAATAATTTGGCTAAATATAAGTCAGTTCTTTGTAAGTTGCTGCGCTTTTATTTATTTATTATTTCTTATTTAGACTTATATACCGCTTAATAGAGGTTTACAGCACTCTCTAAGCAGTTTACACAGTCAGCATATTACCCCCAACAATCTGGGTCCTCATTTTACCGACCTCGGAAGGATGGAAGACTGAGTCAACCTTTTTTCAAAACTCTAGTTTAAATGGAACTTATTTCCTACTTTGGTTAGATGTGCAGTATGCCCATGAAATTTTGCAGACAACCATGGGAAAATAGGAGGTAAGATTCACTTTAGAAGAAGCAAAGGACTGTGAAAGCAATTATGGTTTTATTTAATGTTTCATTTGCAAACAATTCCTATGCTTATTCCAACATACCCAAGATCGCTTTTGTCAATCTCTTCAGGGAAATAGGCAGAGTTGTGCATGTTCACGCATTCATTCTCTCTTTTGAAGAATGTTGTGTCCGGGGTGGGCAGTACCCAGCCAGGAATGCCCCCACCCCTTCACCCATTAGCTGTCTGCCCTTTTGAACCCCATTATAAAGGGCGGCCAGGCACATGGGGGCAGTCAGTAACTGTTGCACACCCTATGCAATAAACGTGTTGAACCGACCTAGCCTCCATCTCATTCCCAACGAACCTCAACTATGGGCTACTACAAAGGACTTCCTCCTCCAGTTTTTTTCCAGCTTCAATTTTGTAAACTAGATTAGCACCTCATTCAGAGTTGCCAGTCTCCTATGATGTTGAGAGTGGAATTGATCTCAAGTCTTCTTACACTTAATCACACACTCCTTACACTTAATCACACACCATTATGTTTATAAATACAAACATAACATCCCTAGATAACTTTGAGGTAGTCGTTCTTTTAGCCTAACTTATTTCACAGATTGGTACATGGAAAAGCAAGAGGGGAGATCTAGGTATGCTGCCATGAGTATTGAAAGGCAGGATATCAATATAACAAAAAGTATGTATTTCCACCATCAAGAAGTTAAAAGTGTCTGTTTAATAACATGGCTTTTGATAGAGAGTATTTGTAGTTCAGGGTTGAACTGTGGGGATGGTTGGGACTCTCTGAGCTTGGTGGCTTCTTGCAGATGTTTCATTACCAAATTAAGTACTATCATCAGTGAACTGATGATGTTTCCTAGTTTGGTAATGAAACATCTGCAAGAAAATCACCAAGCTCAGAGAGTCTCAATGATTCTCAAATTGTTGTCATTGTTTGAAAATTTGAGAATTTACCCAGCAGATGAAGTTCTAGGAAAGGGAAAGTATCATCAACAAAAAAAAAGTAAAATGTTAAAATTTGCAAATTTGTAGGTGGGGATGGAATGACAACCATAACAAAGTTTAACAGTTTTTAAAAAAAGAAAAGGTAAAACAAGACAAAGAAAGACACAGAAAGACATTGACTGGAGCATGCAGCTAATTTTTCTTTCAGAGTAAAAGATTGCTAAACTGTAGAGACTTGTTGATTGATTGTGCTACCTGGTAAAGGTACCTGGTTGTAGCAACCGTTACCCTACATGAGCCATGTACTTAATGCTATCATCCCCAGAACACCAAGGGCAAATTAAACTTTCTTCTCTCAAAATGTTGCCCCCTGCTTAATTTGACGGTCTGAGTGATTCTCTAGTTTTGCTATATCTGATAAGAAAAACTCTGTGACCTTTACAATAAGTTCCTGAATGAACACTTCCCAGATGTGTGCCTGGAGCTTATTGCAATTTTTACTGTCGGGTTGCCACACACCAAATAAAAAAATAAATAAATTATGCGGAGAGGGTGAGAAGGCGAACAGGACGCTCAGAGATGAATTTCAGAAAATGACAAAGGTAGTGATCATTCTGGAAGTGAATGGCTTCTCTCTGTGCCTTCCCTCTCCTGTTTCCTCTCTACCTCCCCCATCCTAATAAGGCTGAAGTTGATTTTTTGGACAACAATCAACACATGCAAATCTATCTGGAAGCCAGAGGTGTGTGGACTATACAGAAAGAGCCCTACAGTTAGCTTTCGGCTTAATATGGTTCAGATGAGTGGCTTTTTAAAAAATATTGTCTGTACACTAGGAAAAATTGGATCAAAATAATAATAATAATATATTTCTTGTCTTGATGACAGGTCCTAGGATCAAGAGAGATGGCACGTGGCCAATTCCCCCCTCCTTCCCAATTCCATCCCACTCTTCCCATTCCCTTTCCCCCACACCCCATAATTTTGAAAATATTGTTAAAGTTCAATGCTAGTTATTCAAGTTATCTGTACACCCACAATTCCCCCCTTTCCCCTCCTGACTCCCTTCCCCCCTTCCCATATTTTGTAAATATTGTTAAAGTTCAATGCTAAATTTTTATGTTATCTGTAAACCGCCCTGAGTCCTTCGGGAGAAGGGCGGTATATAAATCTAATTAAATAATAAATGCATAAATAATTGACTAA